>JADBJO010013358.1:15000-45000 GCA_016801955.1 Conus betulinus | reverse complement strand
TTGACAGGGTATTGTCACTGAGGGACGTTGACAGGGTACATTGTCACTGAGGGACGTTGACAGGGTACATTGTCACTGAGGGACGTTGACACGTTGACAGGACATTGTCACTGAGGGACGTTGACAGGACATTGTCACTGACGTTGACGTTTGACTGAGGGACATTGTCACTGAGGGACGTTGACAGGGCATTGTCACTGAGGGACGTTGACAGGGTATTGTCACTGAGGGACGTTGACAGGGTATTGTCACTGAGGGACGTTGACAGGACATTGTCACTGAGGGACGTTGACAGGGCATTGTCACTGAGGGACGTTGACAGGACATTGTCACTGAGGGACGTTGACAGGACATTGTCACTGAGGGACGTTGACAGGGTATTGTCACTGAGGGACGTTGACAGGGCATTGTCACTGACTGATGACGTTGACAGGGTATTGTCACTGAGGGACGTTGACAGGACATTGTCACTGAGGGACGTTGACAGGGTATTGTCACTGAGGGACGTTGACAGGGTATTGTCACTGAGGGACGTTGACAGGACATTGTCACTGAGGGACGTTGACAGGACATTGTCACTGAGGGACGTTGACAGGACATTGTCACTGAGGGACGGACGTTGACAGGGTATTGTCATTGAGGGACGTTGACAGGGTATTGTCACTGAGGGACGTTGACAGGACATTGTCACTGAGGGACGTTGACAGGACATTGTCACTGAGGGACGTTGACAGGACATTGTCACTGAGGGACGTTGACAGTACATTGTCACTGAGGGACGTTGACAGGGCATTGTCACTGAGGGACGTTGACAGACACATGTCACTGAGGGACGTTGACAGGGTATTGTCACTGAGGGACGTTGACAGGACATTGTCACTGAGGGACGTTGACAGGACATTGTCACTGAGGGACGTTGACAGGGTATTGTCACTGAGGGACGTTGACAGGACTGAGGGACGTTGACAGGATATTGTCACTGAGGGACGTTGACAGGACATTGTCACTGAGGGACGTTGACAGGACATTGTCACTGAGGGACGTTGACAGGGTATTGTCACAGAGGGACGTTGACATGGTGTTGTCACTGAGGGACGTTGACATAGTGTTGTCACTGAGGGACGTTGACGTTGACAGGGTATTGTCACTGAGGGACATGGACAGGGTATTGTCACTGAGGTACATTGACAGGGTATTGTCACTGAGATCACAACCATCGTGTTCGTTATACTTCATTGTGGAGAATTTCACCATGACTGGAAACCAACAAGGAGTGCTCGTTATACTTCACTGTGGGGCCTGTGACTACCATGACTGGAGACCAACAAGAAGTGACTGTACTTCATTGTGTGCAAAGTTATCATGACGGAACCTGACAAGAATGGGCAGCTTGAGACTGACAATGGGGTGGGGCAGTTACCATAACGTGAGACAGACAATGTGTGTGAGGTGTACCTCACTGTGGGGCAGCTTACCATAACTGGAGACACGAGGAAAGATGGGCATATTCAAAAGAGTACGCATGTCAGTCTTTGCATGAGCGCGCACGCATGTGTGTGAGTGTGTGCGTGCGTGTGGGTGCGAGCGTGTGTGCGTGTGTGCGTGTTTGCGTGCGTGCCTATGAGCGCGTGTGCGTGCGTGCATGTGTGTGTGTGTGTGTGTGTGTGTGTGTGTGTGTGTGTGTGAAGACAGAGACAGGGATATCATTATGTAAGCCCTTTGTCCTCCTAATGGTGATAAACTGAAGAAATAACACATAATGTCAATAAATCGAAATCAAGTTGTCTGTCTGACTGTCTGTCTGAAGTTGGTCTGTCTGTTTGTCTGTCTGTCTAAATGCTGGTCTGTCTGAATGTCAGTCTGAATGTTGATGACTGACTGTCTGTCTGTCTGTCTGTCTGTCTGTCTGTCTGTCTGAATGTTGGTCTGACTGACTGACTGTCTGTCTGTCTGAATGTTGGTCTGACTGAATGACTGTCTGTCTGTCTGACTGACTGTTGAACTGTTTGTTTTTCTGTCTGTTTGTCCACCAGTCAGTCAGTTGGATTGTCGGTCAGCCTGTCTGTCTGTCTGTCTGTCTCTCTCTCTCTCTCTCTCTCTCTCTCTCTCATCTGTCTGTCTGTCTGTCTGTCTGTCTCTCTCTCTGTGTCTGTGCCTCTGTCTGTCTGTCTGTCTCTCTCTCTCTCTCTCTCTCTCTCTCTCTCTCTCTCTCTCTGCTCTCTCTCTCTCTCTTTCTCTGCATATGACAAGTCATGAGCTTGTGGACAGTGTGTGTGTGTGCGCGACGCGTGCGCGCGCGCGCGTGTGTGTGTGTGTGTGTGTGTGTGTGTGTGTGTGTGTGTGTGTGTGTGTGTGTGTGTGTGCGTGTGTGCGTGTATGTGTGTGTGTGTGTGTGTGTGAGCACGCATGCGTGCGTGAGTAAGTGCGTGCATGCGCGCGCGCGTGTGTGTGTGTGTATATGTGTGCGTGTGTGTATATGTGTGTGTGTGTGTGTGTGTGTGTGTGAGAGAGAGAGAGAGAGAGAGAGAGAGAGAGAGAGAGAGAGAGAGAGAGAGAGAGAGAGGAGGACACCAACAACACTCACACAGTTTGTGGGAGGGGCTATGATGTCACAGCTAGCAACCATCAACAAACAGTCGAGTGGTGGGTTTGTGAGGATGCGCGGCATTTGGGATCTGGTCGTCGTCAGTGTCTGACACACTCAGTGGATCGTCTTCTATTCCCGTTCCTCACACTTTCAAATCACAGGTATGGGGAAATGTTTCTTTTTTTCGATTCTGAAGTTTTAGTTGGGAGTTGTTGATTGCACTTTTTGATTTGTAGCTCTGTCTAGGCTTGTGGGTCACAGTTGATATCTGTTGTTATCGTGTCCCCAAACAGACAGACAATGGTTACGTATCCAGCCTGTGTGTGTCAGATAAACAGACACCTTTGTTGTCACTGCATGTGTCATTAAACACACAGACATGTATATGTGACAACAGTCTGTATGCTGTGTTAACACACAGACATGTTTGTGTTTATGAGCTCTGTATGTCAGTTCAAAAGGTATTTGTGTGTGGCCAAGGTCTGTGTACGTGTTAAATAGATAGACAGCGGTCAGTTTCACACATGAGCGATTGATAAACTGAACGCGCTGTGCACCCTAGATGAAATGGAACATTCATCAACTGAAAGACTGATTTCACAAATCAGCACTACGACTCCATTCTGACACGACATAGACTCTTGTTGATGAACTGAACACACACACACACACACACACACACACACACACACACACACACACACACACACACACACACACACACACACACACACACACACACACCACTCATGCATGTACATGTATGCATGCACACACAGACAGACACACACACACACACACACACACACACACACACACACACACACCACTCATGCATGTACATGTATGCATGCACACACACACACACACACACATACACACACACACACACACACACACACACACACACACACACACACACACACACACACACACACACACACACACACACTCGCGCGCGCATGCACACACAAACACATGTGCGCATGCACGCGCGTATGTACACAAGAGAGAGAGAAAGAGAGAGAGAGCGTGTGTGCGTGCCAAAGAGAGAGAGAGAGAGAGAGAGAGAGAGAGAGAGAGAGAGAGAGAGAGAGAGAGACTGACACTGACACTGAGACACTGACATGACATTTTATTGAATAAACATATATATACATGTTCATTTCAAGGGGGTAGCAAAATGGACATACCGTTCACACAGTTCGTAGTCCCACGCACATCGACATTCGGATGAAGGCAGGCCAACAATAAATTCTTGAAAATTAATCAACAGGATATCAATAGGAGCACGCACCAACAGTTAAGCCTCAGCATTTTCGACCGTCAAAATAATTGTCCACTGACATTCTGTCGATCATAATCAATCATCAGTCCTAAAACATAGAGGCCAGTGATCAATATTGGTAATCAGTCATCATTAGCATTTGCATTATTTATTCTCAATGTTCGTTAATTCGACTTAAATCGCTCATCCTCTCCCGTATCCTATCCTCAACCATACCATTCAAAAAATAATTGATCAATAGTCATCATCAGTCATCCTTCACCTTTGGTCATTTGTCAGAAATCAATCATCCATAAAAGCTCACTAACATATTATTTACTCCCTTGATCCCCGATCAGTCTTCAGTTCTCCTTAATACCTGCGATCCTCAATCATTATTAATCAAAGTTTACAAGCATACAACCATTAACTTTGTCAATCCTACGGAATATTTGCTAGAGTTCAATTTTATTCATTCAAAATCATCATTCCTCAGCATGAACACACACTCTCTTCAGTTCTTCCTCTTGTATCAGCTGTGATCTTCTTTGGAGAGAGAGAGAGAGAGAGAGAGAGAGAGAGAGAGAGAGAGAGAGAGAGAGAGAGAGAGAGAGAGAGACTAGATAAATGAAAAATCCACAACAATAGCAGTTCTACATTGACTTTTGTCCCTAGTCAGTTTAATCATCTTAAGGATGGTTACATTTATAATACAGAAAAGCAGTCATATTTGATATATAGATCTTTTTTTTTTTTTTTTTTTTTTTTTAATGGCGTTATTATTATTATTTTTTTTTTTTCTGCTGTGGTCTTTAGTTATGGTATTTTGTTGGATGATGATGAGTTGTTCGTTGAGCGATGAGCATCGAAATGACAATGATCATTCACCTATACAATCCACCAGCCAAATCACACCTGTCGTCGTCATACAGTGAATGAATGGTTGAGGAATTTGTCAAAACATTGTTCACTCTAACAGTTCTACAGATCCTGATTTAAAGAGTTTCATGTCATGTTCAATAGAGAGACTTCTAATGCTTTAAAGAGTTTCCTGTCAATAGACAGACTTCTAATGCTTTAAAGAGTTTCCTGTCAATAGACAGACTTCTAATGCATTACAGCTCTGTGGAACCGTTCTTTGCCTCAAGGCCAGTCTCTGTCCACTGGAACATGTACCACTGAATCACAATATAACAGAAGTCTGACATGTAGCAGGCGATATGTATTTCCATTCTGTCAAATGTGTAACAGACTGACCTCCATCCCCCAACTTACCACCAAACCGGTCTTCCCCCTAAACACACACACACACAACACACACACACACACACACACACACACGACAGCGCGTGCGCGCGCGCGCGCGCGCACACACACACACACACACACACACACACACACACACACACACACACACACACACACACACACACAGCATCGCGGTAAACTGGGGGAAACGATGCAGAGGTAGGGTGTAGGTGGGGGGAGGCCCGTGTGTTGGGCGTGGGGGTGGAGGGGGGGGGAACGTACTTTTCTTAATGCTACTTTCCCAGTTTGTTCACTTTAATTTCCTTTGAATTCTATCAACCCTCTTTTACAGACAAATGTTTCATTGTATTCCATTTCGCCCTCTTTTGATTCTCCTCACCCAGTTCATTTGCTTTTCTTCCATTTCTACTTGTTTAATCTCTCTTTACTGAGTCAAATTACTTTATCCCCACCTCAGCTTACTTCTCCTTGTCGACTTCACTTACATTAAAAAGAAGCTTCGAATCTGTTTCTTTAGTTTCTCCTCACCCAGTCTCCTTACCAAGTAAACTCACATTAATTTGTATATCTTAGCTTAATTTTTTTTTTTTTTTTTTTTTTTGCCCAGACTGCTTTCGACACATTCTGCTAAAAAAAGTCTCTTTGTTCAATTATCCTACATTTTCCGTGCATCAGTGGTTTAGAAGAAAAAAAAATTTCCCTCCCTATCTTTGTTTGTTTGTGTTTTTGTTATGTTTGTTTAGAGTTCCAGCTATTCTAGGTTGTTTTGCTTTTGTTATGTTTGTTTAGAGTTCCAGCTATTCTAGGTTGTTTTGCTTTTGTTATGTTTCTTTAGAGCTCCACCTATTCTAGGTTGTTTTGCTTTTGTTATGTTTGTTTAGAGTTCACCTATTCTAGGTTGTTTTGCTTTTGTTATGTTTGTTATGAATTCCCACCTATTCCTGTATCATTTTTTTGTTTTACAATGATCACACACTCCTCCCCTGTTTTTTTTCCGGTAAATTCTCCTCCTTACCGACGTCCTTGGTCCGCCCTCATCCTCTCCCTTCACCTTCTGTCCTCTTCTCCCCGTCCTTTGAATTCTTCACCTTCTGTCCTCTTCTCCCTGTCCTTTGAATCCTTCATCTTCTGTCCTCTTCTCCCTGTCCTCTGAATCCTTCATCTTCTGTCCTCTTCTCCCTGCCCTTTGAATCCTTCACCTTCTGTCCTCTTCTCCCTGTCCTCTGAATCCTTCACCTTCTGTCCTCTTCTCCCTGTCCTTTGAATTCTTCACCTTCTATCCTCTTCTCCCCGTCCTTTGAATTCTTCACCTTCTGTCCTTTTCTCCCTGTCCTTTGAATTTTTTCACCTTTCTGTCCACTTCTCCCTGTCCTTTGAATTCTTCACCTTCTGTCCTCTTCTCCCTGTCCTTCGAATTCTTCACCTTCTGTTTCTCTTCTCCCTGTCCTTTGAATTCTTCACCTTCTTTCCTCTTCTCCCTGTCCTTTGAATTCTTCACCTTCTGTCCTCTTCTCCCCGTCCTTTGAATTCTTCACCTTCTGTCCTCTTCTCCCTGTCCTTTGAATTTTTCACCTTCTGTCCTCTTCTCACTGTCCTTTGAATTCTTCACCTTCTGTCCTCTTCTCACTGTCCTTTGAATTCTTCATCATCTTCATTCGTCTTTATTTTCTCTTTAATTTTGTTTCCTGCTTTTCCTCCTCCTCCTCCTCCTCCTCCTCCTCCTCCTCCTCCTCCTCCTCATCATCATCATCGTCGTCGTGGTCGTGGTCGTCGTTGCCGTCATCGTCATGGTCGTCGTCTTCGTCATTATTGTACGTATCATCATAATCATCATCATCATCATCATCATCATCATCATCATCATCATCATCATCATCATCATCATCATCATCGTTGTCGTCGTCATCGTCGTCGGTGTCGTCATTATCATCATCACACTCTCTCTTGTAATAATGATGATAAGTTATTATTATCATTATTATTGTGTGTTCTTGTTGTTCTGGTTGCTTTTGATGATAGTAATAATGATAATGCTAATATTTATAGTAATAATAACAATAATAACATTGATAATAATAACGGATGTCATCATTATCATCACCACCATCATTATTTTCTTCTTCTACTTCTTACAATTGCTACTAGACAATTATTATTGCTATTGTCGTCATAATTACTGTCTTTATTATTTGGCGACACCTCTGCAGTTTTACACGATTCTGCACACATCTTCAGTGAAGTGATAATGTGGAAGAAATGTCATCTTTAAATGACGTCATTTTCTACAACGACGCGCATCTTCTTTTGGCAGTGCAACAGACGACCGATTCATCCATACCAGTGCAGGACGCCTGCCCGTGCTGAAAAAGATCTTACTGTGATGTGTTGGGCCAGTGTGTGAGGTTGATGTCTTCAACAGGTTTCTTCTGATTTGATCGGTGCTCCAACAGAAGCAGCAGGATAAAAACTGGGGCGCACAAACGTAGGCTACAGGCCACTATGGCCAATTTCTGGCCAACCTGAAGTTTAGGCTCTGCTAGTATATGCTAAGCAGACAGCCTCCAGGATTCTGATGGAAGGCATAGACCATATGAAAGAGCATGACACATTAATGTGATGATTAATTAAGGCATGTGTCAGTTGAGCTCTGTGCCTGGCCAGCTGGCAGACTAAAGATGCCCCAACCTGTTTGGTGGTGTTGCATACAGGGGGTGGAGTTGAACTGGGAGTGAGGTGGGAGAGGCTGAAAGGGTGAGTGGGAGGTGATGGGGTGTGGATGGAAGGCGATGGGAGTTGTTCTTTTTACTGCCCCCCCCCCCCCCCCCCCCCCCCCCCATTTTCAATCGCGTGGAGATGGGTAAAAATGTTCACCCATCATGCCGATGGAAAATGTGTAATGTTGATACATGTGCAACTTAACATTCAACGACAAATGAAATACACGAAGGCCTGATTGTCCGCCAGTTACAAGGTGTAGCTATAGCGATGAAATTGGAATGTAGGAGACCACGACATTTGAAACTTAGCTTCCTGTATTCGTGTTTTCTCTCCATCCTGTGGTTGTTTAAAAAAAAAAAACAAAAAAAAAAAACAGATTGGCTTAATTAATATATATGTCCTGCCAGTGCCACATAGATGCATAAGCTGGTAAATTCTCACTATCTTGGTCCTAATATTTTTGTGATGGAAGGAATTTATCTTAATTTATCTTTCCTGGGCACTGTATGAGTTGAGGTTTAAGTAAATGTCCCTTAACGTCTTGATTGACAGTAGAGGCATTGTCTAGAGTGCACAGACATTTAAGCCTCTCATCGTACTGTCCTATCAAAAATAAGTGTGTGTGTGTGTGTGTGGGGGGGGGGGGGGGGGGGGGGGGGGGGGGGGGGGGGGGGGGGCTTGAACTGTCCAGTTGTCTGTTTCTATTTTTCGCTCTCTCTGCTGTCTGTTTGTCTGTCTCTCTATCTGTCACTCTGTCTGTCTGTCTGTCTATGTCTGCCTGTTTCTCTCTCTCTCTCTCTCTGTCTCTGTCTGTCTGTCTCTCTCTCTCTCTGTGTATATCTCTCTCCAGTTCATGAGAGAGAGCATGATGGGTGTGTGTGATAAATATATACCTCTTCCTCTTTGTCCAGATCCCAAAACGTAACCATGGCAACAGGAGGACCGCCATCCGCTCAACCTGGCCACCCTGTGACGTCACCCACCGACTGTCCCCTTGTGTGGGTCCCTTTGTCTAGGCCCCGTCATTCTGCCGTGTAGAGACGTCATCTGCCGGAAATGTCTCCACGACATGCTACAAGAGTGGGGCTGCAACTTGCTTGTCAGCAGTGTGGACAGCACATAGACCTGCCAAGGGACCGGAAAGTGACCGTCAGCGACCTGGCCGAGCAGCATGGGGGGACAGACCCTGTCCTGGAAAGGTTGGTGATCCAAGAGTTGAATAAAGCCACAGACGTTCATTGTCTGAACTGCCCCAACAAACAGGCTTCCAATGTTTGTCTGGATTGTCAGGAATATTACTGTGATGTCTGTTCAGCTAATCATTGCAAGGGTCGAGTTTCAAGAGACCATGTTCTTCACCAGCTGTCCCAGGCTCTGCAGAATTCACCTGCAGATGCACGTGCCACACCCACGTCCAGCTCTGGATGCTCTTCGCCATGTCCACATCATCCCTGGACAGTATCCGTAACCTCCCTGACCCCCAGTCAGGTCAAAGGTCTAGGGGTGTGAACGAGTGGAATGAGTGGGTGAGGAAGCAGATGGATTTGTTGCAGGAAGCTTCCAGAGAAAAGCTGAAGGTGAAAACCATCCTGCTGGACATCCTGTCTTTAGGGCAAGAACTGCTGAACGGTGTCCTGGCAGATGAAGAGATCCTCGACGCCTATCAGCACTACTTGCCTCGTTTTAACATCATCCAACGTACAGACACCGGGCATTTACGTCATCCAAGAAACGGGTTCGATGTCAGCACAGAAGTGAAGACAGAGGCCTTGGAGAGGCGCCTGTGTGGCGTCAGGCAAGGTCGTCACTGCCCTGACCCGCACGCGCTGGAGACGATCAGGACCCAACTGGATCAGCTGTTACACTTTGCTGGTTAGTGTTGAATGGGACTGCGAACGTATGGGTGGATAGGAGAGTGAGAGAGAGAGGGGGGAGAAAGAGAGTGTGTGTGTGTGTGTGTGTGTGTGTGTGTGTGTGTGTGTGTGTGTGTGTGTGTGTGTAATAAGAATATAAGTATGCCATTTGTCTGTTTTTCCCTTACCCTCATATGTTTATTTGGTTGTTATTGAAAATGTTCATGATAATTTAACAATGACATAAGTCTGAGAAAAAAGGAAATGAGAGAAAACAGAGAGAGAGATGATGTGGAAGAAGAAGAAAAGAAGAGAATGATGATGATGATGATAATGATGACAGAAAAGATGAGAACGATGCACACTGTTCAAGATGAAAAGCGATGTAAGCGATACTCTTCAGGATGATAACCTGTGTGTAGGTGACACTGTTCAGAATGATACACTGTGTAGGTGACACTGTTCAGAATGATACACTGTGTAGGTGACACTGTTCAGACACTGTAGGTGACACTGAAGAATGATACACTGTGTAGGTACACTGTCAGAGTAGGTGACACTGTTCAGAATGATACACTGTGTAGGTGACACTGTTCAGAATGATACACTGTGTAGGTGACACTGTTCAGAATGATACACTGTGTAGGTGACACTGTTCAGAATGATACACTGTGTAGGTGACACTGTTCAGAATGATACACTGTGTAGGTGACACTGTTCAGAATGATACACTGTGTAGGTGACACTGTTCAGAATGATACAGTGTGTAGTGACACTGTTCAGAATGATAACCTGTGTAGGTGACACTGTTCAGAATGATACACTGTGTAGGTGACACTGTTCAGAATGATACACTGTGTAGGTGACACTGTTCAGAATGATACACTGTGTAGGTGACACTGTTCAGAATGATACACTGTGTAGGTGACACTGTTCAGAATGATACACGGTGTAGGTGACACTGTTCAGAATGATACACTGTGTAGGTGACACTGTTCAGAATGATACACTGTGTAGGTGACACTGTTCAGAATGATACACTGTGTAGGTGACACTGTTCAGAATGATACACTGTGTAGGTGACACTGTTCAGGATAATACACCGTGTAGGTGACACTGTTCAGAATGATACACATGTGTAGTTCAGTGATACACTGTTAGGTGACACTGTTGAGAATATACACTGTGTAGGATGAAACTGTTCAGAATGATACACTGTGTAGGTGAGACTGTTCGGAATAGCACACCATGTAGGTGACACTGCTCAGGATGATAACCTGTGTAGGTGACACTGTTCGGAATAATACATCGTGTATGTGACACTGTTCAGGATGATAATCTGTGTAGGTGACACTGTTCAGGATGATAACCTGTGTAGGTGACACTGTTCGGAATAATACACCGTGTATGTGACACTGTTCAGGATGATAATCTGTGTAGGTGACACTGTGTATGATGAGGATATAACTGTGTAGGTGACACTGTTCGACACTGTTCGGATAATACACCATGTAGGTGACACTGCTCAGGATGATAACCTGTGTAGGTGACACTGTTGGGAATAATATGCCGTGTAGGTGACACTGTTCAGAATAATACACCGTGTAGGTGACACTGTTCAGAATAATACACCGTGTAGGTGACACTGTTCGGAATAATACACCGTGTAGGTGACACTGTTCGGAATAATACACCATGTAGGTGACGCTGTTCAGGACAATAAAAATTGTTGAATAATGAATTCTGCTGGGTTGTTAACCATGCAAGTGTTAAATGTGTTTCTGGTGATCAATTGATATGACGATAGATTGTATAAATCTACAGAAGCGTTAAATTGTGTTTCTGGCGATAAATTGATATGCTGATAGATTGCATAGGTCTCAAACCGTTGAGGGCGATAAACTGTGTCAGCTCTCAACTTTCTTTGGGGGTAGGGTGGAGGGGGATGGGAGGAGAGGAGGGGGTAAACTGTGTCAAGTGCTCCAGGGTTTAGGGTAATAAACTGTTAAAATGATCGACTGTGTAAGGTTTCACATGATGTGAGTGATCAGCTATGTAAGGTTAGACACTGTAAAAATCAATGATGGTCTGTGCTAGGTGATAAATGATGTAGGGTGATAAGTTGTATATGGTCAGTAACTCTATAGGAGATCTGTTGTGTAGGACGATAGGTTGTATGTGGTCAATAACTGTATAGGAAATCTGTTGTGTAAGGTGATAGGTTGTATGTGGTCAATAACTGTACAGGAGATCTGTTGTGTAGGGTGATAGGTTGTATTGGTCAATAACTGTATAGATCTGGTCAATAACTGTATAGGAGATCTGTTGTGTCGGGTGATAGGTTGTATATGGTCAATAGCTCTATAGATCTGTTGTGTAGGGTGATAGGTTGTATGTGGTCAATAACTGTATAGATCTGTTGTGTAGGGTGATAGGTTGTATGTGGTCAATAACTCCATAGGGGACATAATGTGTATGGTGATGTTCAGGTGCAAAAAAAAAGGTTATCGTTTTTGATAGCGTCAAAAAATGGGGGAGATTCAAGAAGTAACAAAATGTCCACTAGAGATAAAAATGTCCCAGGACGACAAATGCCCAGCACAAAAACATGACTGGATGTGTCAGAATGTGTGGGGCTGTCAAAATGTCAAGAGATGACAACATGTTTAGGGACACAAAATGGTGACGCCTAACAAACTGTCTGAAATTGACAAAATGTCTAACATTGACAAAATGTGGAGAAATTGGATCAAAACGCTAAATGGCCAGGGATTACAAAATGTGCTATTTGACCAAATCCCCAGGGATTATAAAAAGTCCTGTTTGACAAAATGCCATTTTCTTTTTTTTTTTTTTTTCTTCTCTCCTTATTTAAAAATAAATGTTTATCTTTTTGATAAAATGCTCAAGTGATAAAGTATTCATGACTGACACAGTGCCCAGATGTGACATGTCTAGAGTAACAAGGTGCCAGGGAATAAAAGAATAAAAGAAAAGTGAATGAAAGGATAGATAAATGATACCCCCCCTCCCCCCTAAACCCTGCCCTCCCCCACCCCCCCCCCCATTTTTTTTTTAAGTGGCAAGACTACAAAATGTTTGGGTAATCATGACGATGACGATATAATGATGAAAATGATAATGATGATGATGATGATGATGCATAGTGATGACGTTGATTGTTGATGATAATGACGACGACAACAATGATGATGTTGATGATGATAATGATGAAGACGACGATGACGACGATGATGATGATGATGATGATGATGATGCACAGTGGTAATGATGATGATGATGATGATGATGATGATGATGATGGTAATGATGATTATGAAGATGATATTGATGATGATGATTATGTTTTTTTCCACAGATCAAGACAGTCCAGATCTAACCTGGATGATGATGATGATAATGATGATGATGATGATACGTAGTGATAATGATGATGATGATGGTGATAGTGATGATGACTGTCCACAGATCAAGACAGTCCAGATCTAACCTAGATGATGATGATGATGATGATGATGATGACGATGGCGACGATGCTGCTGCTGATGCTGGTGATGATGATGACAATGATGATGAAGATAATGAAAATTATGCACAGTGATAATGGTGATAATGATGATGATGATGATGATGACTGATGATGATGATGATGATGATGATGATGATTGTCCACAGATCCAGACAGTCCAGATCTAACCTCCACTACACCAGTTGGATCATCCACCTCCTCCTCCACCCACACCTCCACTTCAGCTCAACCGCCCCCAGCCACCCCCACCCACCACCCACACCTTCACCCCCACCATTGACGTCATGACGGCGACTCCCCAACGTCTGTTCACGACGTCGCCAACAACAGCAGACGACAGGGGGAAACCCTGGATCACCGCCATTGTGTGTCTGCCCAACGACACCCTGGTCATGGCGGACATCAACAACAACAAGGTGAAGGTGATGGGCCTGGCCCCCCCTCACACAGTGTCTGCCTCTCTGACCCTTAGTGAAAGACCATGGTGCCTGGCTCTGTTGTCTGACGGCCTGGTTGCCCTGACAACAGGTTCCCCCCTGATCTATCTGATCAAAGTGACAGACACACTGACAGTGACGTCGCGGATAAAAAACGGTAAGGCAGTATCGAGGTGTAGCAGGACAGAGTGACGGACGTTTGTTGGTCAGTTGTGGGAAAGGTGGCGCCGATCCTGCTGCTGTGCAGCTGCTGACCAGACAGGGTGTCGTGGTGAGGTCAGTGACTGACAGCACCAGGCTGGACAGGACTGAAGGGACCAGATTACATCTGTGATGACGGGGACAACACGTCCTGGTGTCTGACAGGGAAGACACACCTGGTGCACAGGGTGGAGGTCAGTTCTGGCCACGTCACCCACACCTATGACCACACTGACCTCAGGTCTCCTGCACAGCTGTGCAGACAGAGCAGGTGTGATCTACATAGCGAGTTGTGGTGGTCGTTGTGTGTTGGTGAGGAACAGGGGGGGGACAGTGGAGACGACTGCTGACCTCTGACCTCAGTGACCCGGGGTATGACCGTCCTTGGGGGCTGTGTCTGACCAGGACTGGACGTCTGGTGGTGACATGGGACAGACATATGGTAGTGACAGTGTTGTTGGTGTCTATGACTTGGTGTAAACTTCTGACCTGACCTCACTCAGTGTGTGTGTGTGTGTGTGTGTGTGTGTGTGTGTGTGTGTGTCCATCTGTCTGTCCGTCTGTCTGTCCATCTGTCTGTCCGTCTGTCGTCGTCCTTTTTATTCGTCTGTTTACATGTCTGTTTATCTGTATGTTTCTGCTCTGTTTATCTGTTTCTGTAAACATTCCTGTGTGTTGTCTGTTGTCTGTCAGTTTATCCATCTGTCTGTGTATCCATGAGTCTGTTTATCTGTTTATCCACTCCCCTATCCAATCTTGCAGTGGATAGACGTTACAGACTGGTCCGGTCACTGACGTAGATCTGATGAAGGTCTGTGGAGAACAACAACAACTGGTTCCCTCCTCTCTGCACTGGCTGCACTTTGCCACGTGACGTCAATTCACGTGACGTCATTGTCACTTTCATTGACAGGAGTCGTCTGCTGGGCCACAGGGTCTGTTCCAATACCAAAATGTTTTTTCAGCAACTGTTGTGAAAGACGCTAACAGCAAACGATGAAGGCGAACGACCAGTTGCTGTAACAAGCAACAAAGATGGCGACAGTGAAACTTTAGTAGTTAAATCCACAGTAATTTCCCCCATTAGCATTGGAGAATTGATTGAAAAGAGCAGAGAGAGAGAAAACTGGAATGATTAGGATTAAAAATCAGCTTAATTTCAGAGTAATTGGGGTTCACATGCCGCCATTTTGGATAACGTTCGTTACCAAAATGTTTGACAACATGACTTCATACATGTTTCATGCTCCAAGAAATGTTGGTATATGACGTTGTAAACACTGGTGGTACCAGACTACACCTTTGGGTAAATAGAAATTGAAAAGGAGAAAAATAAAATGTGACACATCTTAGATCTACAACATTGTTAAAGCATTGCACTTCTGTGAAAAGATTTTTTTTTTCCAGATTTATAATCTGCTTGGGTCAGAGATACAATACCTGTACTCAGATTAAGAAGATCCTGAAGAAAATGAAGACTACGACAATCACATCAGTTCATTTTTGAACGAATAGAGAACAGAAGACAATGTAGACTTTGTTAATTAGAAAGTCAGACGTACATCTGGATTTGCTGTTGTCGGCAGATTCCTTATTAAAAAGAAATGAGCTGCTATGTTATTTTTAGAGAGAGAGGGTACAGTTTGCAGAGAGAACTTAGATCCATACCTAAATAGGCTACATGCTCTTCAAAAATAGAATAAATCTCGAACCCACAATTACAAGTGAGATATACACCCAACATCTGAAACAAAGGAAGTGTGTGTGTGTGTGTGTTTGTGTCATACGTTGTACCATGTACAGTTGTACCATGACAGTAGACTGGAGGTGTGACGTGACCAACACGTGTACAGTCAGGGACCTGGCCTCAGTCATGAGCAACAGGGCAGAGGCGTGGTAACCAGTCCAGTCCTTCATGTTGTCCACCCAGTCCTTCATGTTGTCCATCCAGTCCTTCGTGTTGTCCATCCAGTCCTTCATGTTGTCCATCCAGTCCTTCATGTTGCCCATCCAGTCCTTCATGTTGTCCATCCAGTCTTCATGTTGTCCATCCAAAATAGTCCTTGAATTGTCCATCCATCAGTCCTTCATGTTGTCCATCAATACAGTCCCTCATGTTGTCCATCAATTCAGTCCTTCATGTTGTCCATCCATTCCTTCATGTTGTCCTTCATGTTGTCCATTGTCCATTCAGTCCTTCATGTTGTCCATCCAGTCCAGTCCTTCATGTTGTCCATCCAGTCAGTCCTTCATGTTGTCCATCAATTCAGTCCTTCATGTTGTCCATCAATCCAGTCCTTCATGTTGTCCATCCCGTCAGTCCTTCATGTTGTCCATCAAGTCAGTCCTTCATGTTGCCCATCCAGTCCAGTCCGTCATGTTGTCCATCCAGTCCAGTCCTTCATGTTGTCCATCCAGTCCTTCATGTTGTCCCTCCAGTCCTTCATGTTGTCCCTCCAGTCCTTCATGTTGTCCCTCCAGTCCAGTCCTTCATGTTGTCCTCCAGTCCTTCATGTTGTCCATCCAGTCCAGTCCTTCATGTTGTCCATCCAGTCCAGTCCTTCATGTTGTCCCATCCAGTCCAGGGCCTGATCCACTTCTTCCAGGACCTAACGGTTCACGATGATGAACTCTTCACCGTTCTCATTTGTTTATAGCTTAAATACAATGCTTGACCAAGGTAGGGAGAGTTTATGGCTTTCATTACTAAACATGCATATGCTTCATTTATTCATGCCAATGCAACACACACAACACACACACACACACACACACACACACACACACACACACACACACACACACACACGCACGCACGCACGCACGCACGCACTCGCGCACGCACTCGCGCACGCACGCACGCACGCCGCGCGCGCGCACCACGCACCAGTCACTGTTCTAATTCTAAAGCACTTTTCCCTTGATTCATGACACAATTTCTGTTTATGATGCTTGAATTTACACTGCATTGGGTTCTAATGTTTTTTATCGGTTTATCACAAAGACGTTGTATTTTTCATATAAATACAATCTCTGTTTACAGTGCATTGAATAAGTGGCATTAGATTCTGTAAAATATATACATATAGTTTTTTTCCCCCCTTACATATATTATGCAAACGTATTTGTCGACACGGATTTTTTTACCGTGCGACGATTCGCATATGTGTGTTTGTGTGCGTGCGCGTGTGTTTGGTTTTTAATGTACATTACTCGTTGTAAATTTCTTTCGTTTTTTTTTTTTTTCTTTTCGGTCTTCTTACCTCCAAACCAAAAAATCCCTTATTCCCTTTTGGCGTTCCCTTTTTTTTTTTTTTTTTCAAACTTCGATTTTCATCATATTGATTCCTATAACACCCTTTTAAGCTTGCTTTTTCCACGGAGGTAAAGTTTTCATTTTCTTTGGCTTCTCAGGAGGGAAATGTCGACCAAAAATTCCCGGAAATTTACAATTTCTTCTTCGCTGCAACTGTCGCTGTCTTCGTCGTCATTTGCCGTGGCTTCTTTCAGCTTGGCTCCTAAACCGTCTGGTACCTCAACGGCCTCTCAGTCTGTTCTGTTCTCGCCACGAGTGGTGCCTTCTGTCGATATGCACCAGACCTGAGTCTCCTGTCCTGGATGTTCCCTTTGATCTCCCTGCAACTTGTGCAAGCACAGGTGAGGCGGCATACAATTCACCACGTTCACCAGTTTTGCTTTTCCTGTGAACTTCGTTGAAAAATCCACTAGTTTGGCCGGACAGTCACCTCCTCTCTACCTTCCTCACCCGTTCCACAGTGATCCTGAGTCAGTGTAGACAGGTCCGCGTTCCCCTCCCCACCCCCACCCCCTTTTTCTCCACGCTTTGACCCCTCAGTTCCTCCTAGTGGAACAGGGGCGGCTGGGGAGTATAACCTTGGCGGGGACGTTTGCGTCATGCATGCCACCAACGTTGTTCACGGTCAGACAGTTTCCCGAGAGGAGCAGGTTCCACAGGGGTCCTTGCAGCTAAAGGGCGAGCCTGGGTTGATCCTGGTTGGGGGGCTTGGACGTCCTCTGAGCGTCAGAACACAGGTATGTGTGGTGAGAGTGTGGAGGAACGTGACTCGGGTGATGGAGATGTGGAGTGTTGTTCTGATGATGATGATTATGATGTTTCAGTTTTAAATTCCTTTTCTCTCACTAGGACTGACTAAGCTAATGACTGGTCAGTGCTGCGGACACTATTCCCGCTTGTATTTTGACCTTCCTTCTCCCTACGTTGTATTTTGACCTTTTTCCTCCCTCCCCACAGAGGGTTTGTATGAAGTCGTCTGTTTTCGAGGATTCCCGTTTCCGACCAAACTTTGGCGTTCCTTTCTGATGTACCAGAAAGTTCTGCTCTTGGTTTGTTCCATGTGTCGGGCCATTTGCCGACAGTCGTTTTTCAAGCATCGGCTCACTTTGGGTCATTTATTTGGAATAGTCTTCCATCGTCGGGGACATACACTTGGCTTTGCGCTTCATGTGTCTCAGCCCCTTTGTGCGTTTGTCTGCGTTTTAAATCGAACCAAGTGGCCTGCTTTCGTGTTTCACTGTAGGGCGTTCTTGCCGTTCTGTCAAAATAAACTTTTTGTTTTTTTGTTTTCTCTCATGTGTCTCTTTATACAGGGGACTCTGTTTGATGATGTCCTTCACAGATGTTGTGCCTTGCCGCTTCAGAAATCAAACAGAGACAGAAAGAAAGAACACACATACATGATCATAAATGTGTGTGTGTGTGTGTGTGTGTGTGTGTGTGTGTGTGTGTGTGTGTGTGTGTGTGTGTGTGTGTGTGTTTCACTGAATATTGCATTTCATGCTCAGTGGTTCCCATTTGTTTTTCATTATTGATTCTGTTGCTTGTTTTGTTGTTGTTAATGTGTTGTTGTTGTTGCTGCTGCTTTTTCTTATTTATGATTATTTTCTTTAATGTTTGATAAAATGTTGTATTTTTTTTTCAACATATTTTAATCAAGCTCTCTGGATAATCGCTGAATTTGTGTGCTGTCTACCTATTTTTTTTTTATGTCTTTGTAGTGTTTGGCTGATTATCTTGTTGCCGAGATAATGTCTGGATTTTGATTGTATTTTTTTTCCAAGTATGACTTTGAGGCGCAGAAGCGAGAATGCCTTGTTTCTGGAAAATTATCAGCCCCGACATGATCTCTGCATTCCACTGACCTGTTAACGTCACAGAAATGGAGTGATGTGAACCTGAGCTGCTGTAAATGGTACATATGTAAATATCACAGAAATAACATGAAATCAGCTGTATATGTGTAAATATCAGAGAAAACAACATGGAATGAACATGAGGTGAGGTCATCCAAATGTTGTAGAAATAACATGAAGTAAACCTGATTTGAGGTAAACCATAAATATGTGAGTACTACAGGAATGAAATGGTAATAAACTTTGAATTATGGTGAGTTTGACCTTGGAGTTGTCTCTCATGTTGACCCACATAAAAGTCACAGAAGTAAGACAAAGTAAATTTGGAAACTTTCACAGAATGCAGTTGTGTTTGAGTTGGTCTTTTTGTTGGATAAGAGCGCATGTGTGTCCTGTGTGTCTCTCATCACTTACTGAAGCACACAACAAGGATGGACACAAACACCCTGTGTCTGTCTTACCCCTTTCTTACTGAAGCACTCTACAATGAAGGACACAAACACCCTGTGTCTCTATCACCCCTTTCTACTGAAACACTCTACAATGAAGGACACAAACACCCTGTGTCTTTATCACCCCTTTCTTACTGAAGCACTCTACAATGAAGCACTCAAACACCCTGTGTCTGTCTTACCCCTTTCTTACTGAATCACTCTACAATGAAGGACACACACACCCCTGTGTCTCTAACCCCTTTCTTACTGAAGCTCACTACAATGAAGGACACAAACACCCTGTGTCTCTAACCCCTTTCTTACTGAAGCACTCTACAATGAAGGACACAAACACCTGTGTGTCTCTATCACCCCTTTCTTACTGAAGCACTCTACAATGAAGGACACAAACACCCTGTGTCTCTATCACCCCTTTCTCACTGCTAATGGCTCGCATTCGCAGCATATGTCACATGCAGACCAAGCTCAACACTTCCTTAGACAACTATCAACACTTACTGAAGCGCACTACACAGAAAGACAAAAATGTCCTGTGTCTCTATCACCCCTTTCTTACTGAAGAACGTCACAATGAGGGACAGAACTACTGGCTTTAGGGCAAATTACAAATACTTTGAATTTTTGCAACCTCTCTCAGGCACTAATAACTCTTAAATAGACTGATCAAGTTAAATCTTCTTGATCTGTTCACATTTCGACCACGTTTTCACTCAACACTGTTGCAGGTGTGAATGAACACAAAGGGGGAGGGAGGGGGAGGACACAGACAAGAAAGGAACTGATAACAAAAAAGTTTCCTTAGTGCTTGCAGTTGTCTCAGGGGTGTTTCAGTTGACAGAAATATCTCTGAACCTCCCCCCCCCCCCCCCCCACACACACACACACACACAGACACACTCATCAAGGCTCAGAATACCTCATCGTCCACCTGTCTGCTGAGAATAATCAATTTTTGATTGTCAATGGACGTGAATAAATCATGACCAGCTTTAGCTAGACCAGTCGCACTTTCCCTTCTCCCCTTTTTAAACCCCCTCATCTCTCATCCCAGTCCTCCTCCCCCCCCCCCCCCCCCCACTCACTCCCAAACACACACACACCCCCCTCCCCCATCTTTGTCTCTGGACTGAAATTCTGCTGTCCCCAGTGAGGTAGCATTTTGTTGGGGTGCTTTCCAGTTCCTCAAGGTTTGGGAAAAGAGCTATTTTCACCTTGGTTCGTCTTGAAATTCTTTATTTTATGACGCCTACCAAAATATGAAGTAATTGTTTTAGAAAGAAAATGAGTTGCTGAGAGAAACTGTCATCTAGTTAATTGTGATGGAAAAGTAGAGAAAAATTGTCATCTAAGTAATTTTGATGGAAAATATAGTGAAGAAGGTACAGAAGAACCTCTAGTTTGTAAGATGACTTCCACGCAGTCGTGACACAGAAAATAAAAGTCACCGTGGAAACAAACGAAACAGAACAAAACAAACAAACGAACAAAAACAGCGCGCGGGATACACACACACACACACACACACACACACACACACACACACACACACACACACACACACACACACACACACACAACCTTTCGAGGGAGAAGGGGGATGAATGTGGGGGGAAGTGGCACCACCACAACAAAAATCACATACACCAAAAAAAACAGAGACCAGATTTATCAGTGACATCAGGCGGTGCTTTCGTTTTCTCCCTGGCTGAAGTCCCTTTGCTGTACTCTTGTAGCAGCTCCAGGGAATGGATCAACCCAGACCTGTGAGAAAACATCAGGAGAGTCTGACTGTTTTCAGGGACAGCCCACAGTCAACACATCAGTGTTTGGTGCTGCACATTGGTGTAGGCATCATGTCAACTGTTTCAGTTCGGTTGTCATTCACATTAATTATTCAAAAGAACCTTGGAGTGCCAGAGACAGCAGAGAAGTAATAGAAATAAATAGACGGACAAAGCAAACAGAAATCCTCCCTCATCAGGAATGACCCTCCAGCAGGTCTACAACTGCCTCTGAATGTTCACAAATTGATCATTTTCCAGTTAACGTTCTATGCACTGGGCGTCAGGATGAGGCATCACTGAGCACCGCCAAAGTGAGTCTGCAGCAATAGCGAGCTGCCCTATGACGACTTGACATTGACCGCTCCCTGTGGATTGCCGGTGCTGGGGCTGTGGGCGGGTCGGGCTGAGCTGTGGCTGTGGATGAGGAATCAGAATGAGCGGCGTGCATGCAATGCCACTGAAGATGAGACAGGAAAAAAATCATCATGTGAGAAAGTTTACCCTGCTTGTTCCCTGTTTACTGTTTATAATTCCCTGCTCATTTCAAGATTCCCTTTTTAAACGAAGCTAACTTGTGAAAAACAAAATTGCTGAACAGTAAAATAAAAAAGTTTCAGGTTTCTTGTTCACACAAACAGCAGTGTGAAAAGTATATTTGAAGCCGATTTATCCATCTTAAAAACGTTACAAGTATGTACTCTCCTTTAAGTGATTGCGGTTATATTCAGCAAACTCTATTTCCCAAGTAGATCAGTGAAAATGGACATGTGTCCAAAATATCTTAACAAAAAAAGGAATCTACCGTTCCGCTTCCTTTCATTTTCAGAATCTGGTAAAACAATTATTTACTGCAAACTTGAACTTCGCATTGTTTGCATGTACAGCTTGCAATTTTCCCCACAGTACCCACATCGACCTAATAATAACAACCACACATCACACAGTACCCACCTAGACCTAATAATAACAACCACAAATCACACAACAGACACAACAAAAGGCTGATTTTATCAGAAACAAAAGTATGACTTTGTAGGGGACACACGTCTGTCTTTATCAGAGACACGTTTGTCTTGGTCAGGGACACAAGTTTGACTTTGTCAGGGACACAAGTTTGACTTTATCAGGGACACAAGTTTGGCTTTAGCAAGGACATAGGTTTGACTTTATCAGGGACACACGTTTGACTTCATCAGGGACACAGGCAGGTACACAGGATTGACTTTATCAGGGACACAAATTTGACTTTTCAGGGGCACTGGCATCCACAGGGGAGCAGTCAATGTCAGGTTATTCGGAGGCAAAGCCACTGAAGGAGACACTGCACTGCTGCCTAGTCACTTCGGTGGTGTTCAGTGGCGCCTGTTCTGATCCAACATACGCAGGACGCCACCTACTAAGCCCATTAGTGACGACAATAGTTGCTTAATCGCGCAGCCGGCGTTAGTGAGCTGTCGCTCCGGTGGGTGCCACTATGTCTGTCCAATGACAGCCCCCATGGACTGGCCAATGCCAATGATCCACAAAGGCCACAGACGTGGAGAGGACATCGAACTGTGGTGACCATGAGAGCAGGGCATGAAGGGACACAGAATCTGAGACTGTTTTTTTTTTTTAGTGCTGATCGATGAGAATGAGGACAATGAAGATGATGCTACGGATTTCCCATTCTGGTCTAAGACAGCATGACAGGACTGTACTCTACACTCACTTTCATAGTATATCCTGGTGTCAACCAGGCCTGAGAAACGCACACACCTGCAGTGTTGATCAGGAAATTTGAGCAACACACAAGAGACGCATCCATTAAGTGGATGAAACTCGACTGTGTGGTCCCAGGCTTCCCTATTGGGCCGGTAGCAAATTCAACTCTGGGTAGGAGCTGGTCGAGGCAGAAAAATTCCTCACATCTCTGATGGGAATCGATCCCATGACTTCCCAGCCACGAATCTGCGATGCTAACCACTTCGCCACGGCAGCTGGTGCGAACGAGAACTTGTCTACCTTGTGTACTGACTGGATGAATCGTCAGCAGGACATGGCAGGGACTCAGCATTGAGAAGACCAAGTTGACTGGTGGCCATAACCCCCCAACCCCCAGTACTGATATAACCACCGTCAGAAGACCAAGTTGACTAACGCCACAACCCCCCCCCCCCCCCTCCCCGCCCCCAGGACTGATATAACCACTGTCAGAAGACCAAGCTGACTGGTGGCACACCCCCCCCCCCCCCCCCACACACACACACACCAGTACTGATATAACCACTGTAAGAAGACCAAGTTGACTAACGCCACAACCACTGTTGACTGGTGGCTGCCACAACCCTCCACCAGTACTTATATAACCACTGTCAGAAGACCAAGTTGATTGGCGCCCCCCCCCCCCCCCCCCCCCCAGTACTGACATAACCACTGTTAGAAGACCAAGTTGACTGGTGGCCCAAACGCCCACCAATACTGATATAACCACTGTCAGAAGACAAGTTAACTGGTGGCCACAACTCCCACCAGTACTGATATAAACCACTGTCAGAAGACCAAGTTGACTGGCGGCCACAAACGCCCACCAGTACTGATATAACCACTGTCAGAAGACCAAGTTGACTGGCGGCCACAAACGCCCACCAGTACTGCTATAACCACTGTCAGAAGACCAAGTTGACTGGCGGCCACAAACGCCCAATAGTACTGCTATAACCACTGTCAGAAGACCAAGTTGACTGGCGGCCACAAACGCCCAATAGTACTGATATAACCACTGTCAGAAGACCAAGTTGACTGGCAGCCACAACCCCTACCAGTACTGATATAACCACTTTTAAAAGCCCAGCCCACCACACAAGCCCCTTCACACAGCCCAAGTCACCAGTGTAGATGAATCAGCCAGGCAGACCGTGACTCTCTGTCCGCTGTCTGTGACTGGTGTGAAGACCAGCCGTCTGAACATGGCCGCTACAGAACAATTATAGGAAAATGTAATAATCCAGTTGTTCACAGTGTCTGGAGTCTGCAGTGCAGTCTTGAACAGAAAATTAAACTGAAACTTATCCTGGACACTCCCTGCCTACAGACGTGACATTTTCAATGACTGACAGCATCCTTGCGCGAAAAAAAAGTCGTTCATGTTAATGAATGTACACTTTCAGTTCTACATACAAAAAACACACAAAGGCCCTGAGCTACCCATATTCTCCACTCTGCTTTGTTCGAACTGTGCTTGTGGGAATGTGTTGATTGTATGTACAACCTCAGATTAGGCCCTACAAGAATACCACAGGTCTGTGTCTGTGAGTTATGTCATTTTTTAACACCGATGGATGGGGGGGGGGGGGGGGGGGGGGGGCGCAGAAAGAAAAAAAATCTTGAACATTTTCACTGAACTGCTGCTGCTGCGCCAGCTTGTGGTTAACTTACATGCTGTACAGTACACTGAGAACGTTGGATGGGTACTGTTCTTCAGCGCTTGTGCTATTGTCTTTGACTTGTTTACAAGCTTTGCTTTGTATTATGCGAAAACGTTTACATGCGTATGTGTACATTTCTTGTTACGGCTACTTGCTTTTCTGTACTGCTTCCCTTTTTGGTCATGCCAGTGCAGAGTTGTCTCTTACTACCATTGTAAAACTGTTTCTGGTTTCCTTTGTTTTTTCCCCTTGCATCTATACTTCGAAACTACCACCGCTGGTGAGAGAGAATTTACATTCAAACTGCTAACACACATGACTTACTTGTTTTTCTTTCATCTGTTTGCAATGAGAGAGAAACCCGTACCAACCCACAATCCAGGCTTGCTTTTTGTTTGACGTTCTCCTCAGTACTGTCACATAGATGACTGTTGGAATCAGTGCACACACAGAGCCAGGATAGGTCAATTTCATACAACTGCTCTGACTCTAGTCGGAAACTTTCCTTTTCAATTCAGTTCAAATCAATTCAGTTCAATCAACTTTATTGTCCATCGGAAATTTTTCTTCTGCTCCACATCATTTCGCAAGTAACAAATCCAAGTGCAGATATTTTTTTATACTGCTGACAGCACGCTGTCTACAAGACATTCATCTAGCTCTGTTGTTTCAAAATGTTTGAAGACATCTTAGTGCAGGAACAGTCTTGCGGGAATCAAAATCTACCAACGTCCCACCACGTTCGCGAAGAAAACGCACTGAGTTTGTGAATGACATCTTCCAGTACACTGCCTTTATTTTACTTCTTATATTATTTTCTGGTGATATTGAACTAAATCCAGGGCCAGAAAACAGCAAAGAATGTGCGTTATACATGTTAATATTAACAGCTTGAAAAACAAAACTTGATTTACTGTCCGCCGAATGCAATGAGTTTGACATCATAACACTGTCAGAAACCTGGCTTCATGAAACGGATTTAAGCAGTACCATAGAACTCCCTAATTTCCATCCTCCCGTCAGACGTGATAGACCTAACGATCCACATGGTGGATGGCCATCTGCGTTAAAAATTGTCTGTACTGTAAACCACGCCCAGATCTCCAAGTCAATGATCTAGAATCGGTCTGGGTGGAAACTAAAATAACTCAAACGAGTCTATTAACTGGATCATTTTATCGTCCGCTGAACTCCCCTGTTAGTTATTGGCAGCTGATAAGTGAAAATATAAGGAAAATAAATACACACAATGTTGCAGTTTATCACTTTGGGCGACTTCAAACACAGATTTCTTGAGGAACCCATCCCATCATCTTCTAGACATCATGAATCAGTACAGTTTGTACCAAACGTAAGTGAGCCAACGCGTATAACGGACAGTACAGGCACACATTATTCAGATTTCAATTATTACACAGACTCCTCAACTTATTAAGTCGATGGACGTCTTACCTGCAGCGTATAGCGACCATAGTATTCCATGTGCTATCCTGGAAAACACTGTACAAAAAACAGTTTTCAAAAGAACAATATTCAATTACAGTACACTAGATACAGAAAAAAAATTCTGTGCATTGTTGAATGAGCAGACTGGGATACCTTATTAACTAAACAAACGGTAGATGAGAGTGCCAGTCTTTATTCTGAAGCCCTATTGGCCATAGCTAAACAATGTATGCCTGGTAAAACTGCAACCATCCGCCCGCAGGACGTGCCCTGGATGACTGATGAGATATGACTTTTGATCGAGCTTTTTTACATCCAGTCCTCGCCCTGAATAGGGTCAACATAAGATAAGGCAACAAAAGAAGCATGCAGAGAGGGACAAAGAGGCGAGAGTGGGTGCGACAGAGAGAGAGAGAGAGGAGAGAGAGAGAGAGAGAGAGAGAGAGAGAGAGAGAGAGAGAGAGAGAGAGAGAGAGAGAGACAACGGAGTATTTAAACCAGCTTGACAAAAAAGCTTCAGACTCATCAAGTTTTTGATGTAAAGACTGGTGGAAACTGGTTAAATATTTCTTCAATAAGAAGCTCAGGGAGTTCCACAGGGCATAGTGTATTACTGAAACAAGACAAAGTAAACATTTTCAATTCTTATTTTGTACAGCAGTCAACATTAGAAAACGATAACAACAGGCTGCCGATGGTTACAGTTCTTGATTCTCAACTAGATGAGATTGTACTTTCACCAAGTCAAGTCGCTGGCACCTTAACAGAAATAGACAACACTAAGGCACCTGGTCCAGATTGTAGTCACAACATTTCGTTAACAACTTTACCTCATGTTCCATGCCTTCCTCTCACTGCCCACTGTTTAACACATGTCTTCGTGAGAGTAGCTTCCCTTCATTATGGAAGATTGCGCGTGTGACCCCTATATATAGAAAAGGACCAAAAGAACTTTGCAGTACTTATCGACCAGTCTCTTTACTAAGCTGTGTTGGATAGGGTCTAGAGAACTGTGTACATCGGCATACCTATTGCTCTCTGACATCAAATGTCATCATTACTCCCCTACAATCTGGATTCACTCCTGGTGATTCTACAGTTAATCAACTACTCTGCGCTTCTTGTGATTTTGGAGTTATCAGACAAATGGTATATACCTGGACATTTCAAAATACAGTGGGTTTTTTTTTAATGAGCAAATATATAGACAAAGGCATGTGTAAATTTCCGCATGTATAAACATAAAAACAGTATTCAAAAACAAATGAACAAACATGAAACCAGTAACTGAGCACATCCTGATGGCTACCTAATGGTTCTTTTGATTTTTTTTTTCTTTTTCTTTTCTTTTTTTTCCTGTAAGATCTTTTTTCAATTACGCAATTTGTAGATTGATATAATGCTTTCTCAGTCAGTGTGTTCATCGAAAATCATTTGTAATGCTATCATTTTTTCAGTGTCACGTGCTATGCTAATGGACATTTTCATCAAGATACAATGTGTTTAATCAATTTTGTAGCCTGTTTGCCTATGTCGTCTATGTGGAGTCCAAGAATACGCCAGTTATTGACAATTTAAAGATTTACCGATTCGCGATGAGTTTGTACATCTTTCCTAAATTTGTTGACTGGAGGAAAGTGGAAAAACAAATGTTCAATACTTTCGATTTCATATGTACAGTTATCACATGTGTCTTTTTTTTTCTTCTAATACTGTCATTTTTTTGCGGAAGTAGCGTAAATGTCGTGGTTTATTTTCCATTGTAGTTCATGCATCCTAACCTCTTTTGTAGATGTTCTAGGTGTCAGCCATACGTGTTCGTCTGTTTCAAGTCGAGTTTGCTACGCCCGAAGTCCTGCCCTTTCCAGTTACGTCAGTCGGATTCCTTTGCTTCAGTAACTTCCTCATCTCTTGGTTTTGTGTTAAACAGACAGCCTTTGCAGTCAGTGGAGTGAGCATTGTCAAGAGGAATATCGTTGTCATAAATCCACTCCGGCCAAGAGGATGAGAGAGCGTTTGGCAGTGCGTTGTATTCAAAAATATTATTTGCATTACGATCTCCTAAAACTGTATCCACTTCTTCAAGATGAAGGAATCTGTTGTCAGCAGTGTGCACAATATCTCTGACAAACTGTATCTCTTTTTCTTCCATTCTAGAAAATATACAGCATTGCCCTTATATTTTATCAAATTATTATTCCACTTCCAGTAGTTTCCATGGGAACTACAGAATCTACAAGATGCACATGCGTAAAGCAGGCACACATCACGCATGTTAATGGCGGCCATAGCACGTTGAAACTTCGCATCCACAAAATCCATTGTGTCTGTACGTTTCCAACACCATCGGCGCTCCTGAACCAGTCCAGTTGTTTTGTTATCTATTTTTTTTCTTGTTCAGGTAACTTTATTTCATAGTTTTCTTTGCTGGTCGAATTTCGAACAAACTGGCGACCGCCGGGAAACCGGTCGTACATGACTCTGAATTGGCTGGCAAAGACGTGTTTACTTGAAGACGCTTCAAGTTCGCCTAACACTGCCAACGTGCCAGACCATATTTCTTATGTTGCGAGGTTCTCCGTTGTCGTATATGTACTACATCCCATGATGTGGAGATATGAATAGTTAACTTTTATGGAAGTATTTGTTGCAAGGTTCTCCTTTCTTATCTGTGCTGTCCTTGCAATGTGCAATACTTTCTCTTCTCCCGTCATCGCCTTTTTCGCGGAGAGCCCACCTCACACACATCTGCTGCCGTGGCCGTCGTTTTACGTATATTCTACTCCCCCTTCCCTATACCAGCACCTGTCATTAAAAGTCACAGGAAGACGCACTTACATGTGAAATGACAAGCAACACATAGGCTACATGAAATACAGTTCGGATAATGTATCGGAACGGTAAAAGGAAATATGTTCAGTGACAGACGAAAACACTTTTCGTTTGGAATCACGTAAATTTGGACATTTACAAAACTAAATCGAAAATTTGTCAAATTGAGCTATAGTACGAAAATACATATTAATCAATTTTGGCGCAAGAGAAATGAAATTTTTTGCGAACGGCTGGTGGTTTACGTTGCTTACTCAGGGAAACAATTGCTAAACCTAAATGCACGGAAAAGAAAAATCATCAGTTAAAAGGAAGCGATTGTTTGATATACTTTTAATTACTAATTTTTGCTCCCAAATGTATTGAAAGTATTAAACCCCTTAAACGCTTTGGAATGATCTAGCAAAAATGTATCGTTCAGTACTACCTTTTGAACGCCTCATTTAACAGCCGTTGCGTTTCATTTGCACCAAATGAAGACATACCACATTCAATAATTCTGAGGTATTCTCATTTTCAAGGATTGAAAACAGAAAGCAACAGCAGCCCAAAGCAGCCAGCGAAGGTCAGGACATTAAAACGAAAAGAAAGTGCAGTAAAGAAGTAACTTGCTGAAAACCTAGAATCACCATGTAAAAGCATTACATAAATGTGGGGGGGAAACCTTTCAGCCTATGCTTGAGGATTCATTAAGGATGGAAGGGAGGCAAAAAGTTGTCAACAATCAGAGATGTCACCTCTACTGCTTAATGTATAAGTCGAACTGGCGCGGACATTTCGTGGTGGACAAAAAACTTGTGTACCCGTGGTGCGTAGGAAGTTCAGCTTGCTTGAGCAATTCACAGAATTTGCGATTAGAAGGAAAAACTTATCATGAGCGATTTATAAGCAAATCACATTTGAGAAATGTGATGTGAAAACACATTTTTGGCATGAAAATGACATACTAACTTAACAAAAATTGAAAACAAAAGCTTTATTCGGATTTTGTGTCCTTTTGGAAAGGTGCCTGTATGTTGCTG
>JADBJO010013358.1:0-10000 GCA_016801955.1 Conus betulinus | reverse complement strand
ATCCGTCCTTTTATTCCTCACCATTTCTCATCCGTCCTTTTATTCCTCACCATGTCTCATCCGTCCTTTTATTCCTCACCATGTCTCATCCGTCCTTTTATTCCTCACCATCTCTTATCCGTCCTTTTCCCCTCACCATCTCTAATCCGTCCTTTCCCCTCACCATCTCTTATCCGTCCTTTTATTCCTCACCATTTCTCATCCGTCCTTTCATTCCTCACATCTCTTATCCGTCCTTTTCCCCTCACCATCTCTAATCCGTCCTTTTATTCCTCACCATGTCTCATCTGTAACTTCTTTCCTTCCCTGTCATGTTCTCTATTGCTATGTCCTTTCTTACACGTGGTGTTCTTATCTTATGCACCCGTTTCTTTCTTATGTCTTCGTGTGCTGTCCTTCCTCACCACGTTTTCATGTCCATCTTTACATTTCATATTGTCCTTTTTTTTTTTTTTCTCCTAAGGGTGCCCATGTCCACCCTGCCGTTCTCATGATGCCCCCACTCATCTTCCCTTCCTCTTTGATGTCCCTGCCAGTCTGTCCTTTGTCATGATGTCTGCTTCCATCTGTCCTTTGTCATGATGTCTGCTTCCATCTGTCCTTTGTCATGATGTCTGCTTCCATCTGTCCTTTGTCATGATGTCTGCTTCCATCTGTCCTTTGTCATGATGTCTGCTTCCATCTGTCCTTTGTCATGATGTCTGCTTCCATCTGTCCTTTCTCACGATGTCTGCTTCCATCTGTCCTTTCTCACGATGACCATATCCGTTTTTTGCTTGTTGCCATGTCCGCACCGATCCTTTGTATGTTGATTTCTCTGTAGGAGGCACATTGGGCTGTGTTTTCCCCCTTTTCCTTTCCTTTCTCATGATGTCATCGTCTATCTTCCCATACTCCTGATGACCACACCCATCTTTTCCTTTTATATTTTTCCCCTCCCCGTTTTGATTCCTTATCGATCTGTCGTTTCTTCCCATGGCCTCTTGTATATTTCCTTTTTCGTAATGTCCTTATCCATCGCATCTTTCTTTGTAAAATGTTGATGTTGCTGTTTGTTATTGCCCTCCCCATGGTGTTGAGCTTTATCTTGCTGCAGTTCGTGACATCATGGCTGACCACTGTGTCTAGTTCTTTGGATAGTTGCTCTGGCCTATTCAGGCCTGTCTATTTTTTTTTTCTTAATAGTTGTTGAACTAGGTACCTTGGCCACATTAGGGTTGTCTACTTATTGTAGTTGTTTGGATAGGTACATTTAGGCGTGATGCACCGTAACTTATGTGACAGGTAAGAATAACCATTTCAGATTGCACGTGTGTGGGCGGGGAAGGTGGAACACGGGGGGGGGGGGAGAACAGTGCCATAACATGGGCAGTGAAAATGACAATTTTTTTTACCGGCCGGAAGTTCAAACTTCGAGCACGTTGCATCACTGTTGGGTCAACCAGGCACCGTGTTGTTTTCAGTGTAGAATGTCCGTTCATCTGGGCACCATGTTATTTTCAGTGTGGAACGTCTGTTCACACATTTGACTCCATGTTGTTTTCGGTGTAGAATGTCCTTCATAACTCGCACCTTGCCGTTTTCGGTGTAGAATATCCGTTCATGTCTGGCACCATGTTGTTTTCGGTGTAGCTTATCGGTTCATAATTGGCATCATGTTTTTTTCGGTGTTGGATATCCGTTCATATCTGACACCACGTTACTTCTGGGGTAGGATATCCGTTCATATCTGACACCATGTTTTCGGTGTAGGATATCCATTCATATCTGGCATCATGTTGTTTTCGGTGTAGGATATCCGTTCATATCTGGCATCATGTTATTTTCGGTGTAGGATATCCGTTCATATCTGGCACCATGTTATTTTCGGTGTAGGATATCCGTTCGCATGTGGCACCATGTTATTTTCGGTGTAGGATATCCGTTCATATCTGGCATCAGGTTATTTTCGGTGTAGGATATCCGTTCATATCTGGCACCATGTTATTTTTGGTGTAGGATATCCATTCACATGTGGCACCATGTTACTTTCGGTGTAGGAGATCCGTTCACATGTGGCACCATGTTATTTTCGGTGTAGGATATCCGTTCATATCTGGCATCAGGGTTATTTTCGGTGTAGGATATCCGTTCATATCTGGCACCATGTTATTTTTGGTGTAGGATATCCGTTCGCATGTGGCACCATGTTACTTTCGGTGTAGGAGATCCGTTCACATGTGGCACCATGTTACTTTCAGAGTAGGAGATCCGTTCACATGTGGCACCATGTTACTTTCGGTGTAGGAGATCCGTTCACATGTGGCACCATGTCACTGACTCCGCAAAGGTGTAGGCTGTCCGTGCACACCCGGCACTGTGTTACATTCTGCGTAACATGTAGGCTGACATGCGTATCTACACACTCTTCGTTTAGGCCCAAACGATATAACCAACGTTCTTCTTTCTGTCATTTCCAGATACAGACTCCCTTTGTTTAGGCCCAAACGATATGGCCAACGTTCTTCTTTCTGTCATTTCCAGATACAGACCCCCTCGTTTAGGTCCAAACGATACGGCCAACGTTCTTCTTTCTGTCATTTCCAGATACAGACTCCCTTTCGTTTAGGCCCAAACGATACGGCCAACGTTCTTATTTCTGTCATTTCCAGATACAGACCCCCTTCGTTTAGGCCCGAACGATATGGCCAACGTTCTTCTTTTCTGTCATTTCCATACACAGGCTTCCTTCTTTTAGGCCCAAACGATATGGCCAACGTTCTTCTTTCTGTCATTTCCGTACACAGGCTTCCTTCTTTTAGGGCCCAAACGATATGGCCAACGTTCTTCTTTCTGTCATTTCCGTACACAGGCTTCCTTCTTTTAGGCCCAAACGATGTGGCCAACGTTCTTCTTTCTGTCATTTCCAGATACAGACTCCCTTCGTTTAGGCCCAAACGATGTGGCCAACGTTCTTCTTTCTGTCATTTCCATACACAGGCTTCCTTCTTTTAGGCCCAAACGATATGGCCAACGTTCTTCTTTTTGTCATTTCCAGATACAGACCCCCTTCGTTTAGGCCCAACGATATGGCCAACGTTCTTCTTTCTGTCATTTCCATACACAGGCTTCCTTCTTTTAGGCCCAAACGATATGGCCAACGTTCTTCTTTCTGTCATTTCCATACACAGGCTTCCTTCTTTTAGGCCCAAACGATATGGCCAACGTTCTTCTTTTCTGTCATTTCCATACACAGGCTTCCTTCTTTTAGGCCCAAACGATATGGCCAACGTTCTTCTTTCTGTCATTTCCATACACAGGCTTCCTTCTTTTAGGCCCAAACGATGTGGCCAACGTTCTTCTTTCTGTCATTTCCATACACAGGCTTCCTTCTTTTAGGCCCAGGTCCTACGGCCAACGTTTTCCTTTCATACTAGGGTCCTTTCACGTGTGACCAGCTCCCTCTCTCTGTTCGCCAGGCAGACCTGAGCACAGGTGTTACAGCTTTCCTTAAATTGTTTCTTCGAAGAAGCGTTCTGACCCTTACCCATCACCCTTTCATGTAGTATACGACTTCTCTGACTGTTGGGAGAGAGAGAGAGAGAGAGAGAGAGAGAGAGAGAGAGAGAGAGAGAGAGAGAGAGATTTGAAATGTGTGTGCTCAGCGCCATTGTTGACAAAAGCTTGTTAGATCGTCTAGTCATGACTGTATCGATACACTGGGCATACAGCAGCGGCGGCGCTAGTAGTAGTAGTAGCAGTAGTGGTAATAGTAGTAGCAATAGTAGTAGCTGTAGTAAGCGTCCTGTCCAAGCACCACCAGCAATAGCAGTAAGAGAAATAAAAGTACTCGGTGTAAGCGAAAAAAAAAGCACCTGATAATTGCGCTAGGTATGATGTTACTAGTAATTATTGCCATTGTTGTACTTTTCAAATATTTCTTCTTTTTCTTTCTCGTGTGATCACGGTGAGATCCTTTTTCTTTTTGTACTCCCAGTTCTTATAGAACAGGGAGTACTCTACAACGGCAAAGAAGAAGTGCTGTCTGTGCGTCTGTTCGTGGTCAATATGTGTTTCACTCGCTCCAGACAAAACTTCTGGGCCGATCTTTCTGAAAATTGTTGGTATGTTCATCATGGATGACCAGAATAGCAGTTACTAATGGCTATAAATGATAATAGTGTGATGTACAGTTTAAGCAATAACGTTTATAGAATTATCTGTAACCAAAGCATGTAAGCTCCTCGGTAGTGTAGTGGTTAGTATCCCCGCCTGTCACGCGGGAGACCAGGGTTCATTTCCACGCCGGGAAGAGCAGCATTTTTGTTTTCTCTTACATGCAAAATTTCTTCCACCAAAAGGAGAGAAAGTGCTATAGTGACTGATATATATATATATATATTTTTTTCTTTATTTTTGGTTATACTACTGTACTGGGAGTACGTGCTTTGCATGTTTTTTCCCTTACTGGTCCTCTTCCCGCTTTCCACCACCCCCCCCCCCCCCCCTCCCTCATCCTCCCGCTCTCTCCTCCCTCTGCCCTCTCCCTCCCTTTTGATCAAACCGCACTAACTGGCAAGTACGTTTAGTCTGCTGCTTTTTCTTTTCCTTTTCTCAAAATGTAAAAGCAGGTTTGGAGTATGGAATAAGTTATTCAGCAGTGTAAACAAGTCTTACATTCAACAGAGTATCGAGGTTGATTTCTCAAATGATTTCAACCATTGTTGTTGGTTTGATGAGTACAGCATTCTTGAAGATCTGTTTTACTTGTTTTGCTGGTGGTGCGTGTGTGAGTGCGAATCTGAATAAAATTTGTTAGTTTGTCGCACATATTATTCGGTGTTTTGTATTCTTTGTTCTGTGGTGTTAATAGCTTTAGAGTGTGGGCGGGTGGATTTAAAGGGGGTACCCTTTCACATTTGGGTATTCCTGTCACCGCACTGGTGTGACCTATTTCGTCTGTAACTTTGGGGGAGGAGGAGGGAGGATGCATTTCTGACCATGTTAACCCTTGTCAAAAACTCGTCATTGTTCTTTCTGTCAAATACTAAGACTGAAGTCTGAATGTAGTCACCCTGTATCAACTTTGTATTCTTCAGGAACGCACATGCCCTGTAACATGGCGATATCAATAGCCTGTATTAAAAAAAACCCGCTACCTTCTTCAACAACTTACCCAGAATGAGGGGTCTCCCGCTGTTTATCTTGGTTCAAAGCGTGCCGCCACTGCCTTCACACGATGTCCAGAAGACTCTTTACTGGATTCTTCCAATCTGTCAGTACAAAAAATAAAATCAGTGACGTCTTTTTATGTCAACTTTCTTTGGTTAGGTGCCAGCACAGCTCGCGAGACATGGATGTCCGATTGTTGGGGTAAAAAAAAAAAGAGTAAGAAAGGGAATGGACAGAGGAAACAGAAAAAAAAACAAGCAACCAACAAAGAAAAATATGTATGTATGTATGTATGTATGTATGTATGTGTGTATGTATGAATGTATATATTATATATATATATATATATATATATATATATATATATATATATATATATATATATATATATATATGTGTGTGTGTGTGTGTGTGTGTGTGTGTGTGTGTGTGTGTGTGTGTGTACTTGCAAGGTAAACAGTTGATGAGTGGAAGGCGAGCTGTAGAGTGTTTCATCTTTTATGTTGAAAGGTAAGGGAAAGAGGAAATAGTGATGGAAGAAAGCCAGTGAGGGGGGGGGGGGGGGGGGGGGGGCACTTTCTTTCTTTTCTTCTCAGATCATGTGTTTGATATCATCTTTCTCAGAATAAGGCATGGAGGGGAGGTAGGGGAAGGGGTAGGTGCGAGGGGAGGTGTTACAGCTCAGAACTCTTGGAACTCGGCCCCGTATTAAAATCTGCTCTCACGTTGATTTGTGGACATGTTTAAAAAAGCCGGGAAAGTGGACAGGGACGGCGGGGCGGGGAAGGGGGGGGGGGGGGGGGGGAGGGGGGGGGGGGCATATAGATGTATAAGAACAGGAGGAAGAAAACATATAGTTGTATTGAGAAGACACCAAGGAGGATTGGTAAAATGACTGAATGAACTTTTGATATGAAATGAATTACTTAACACAAAACACTTTCTTGCAGGTTTTATTTTCAAGTAATCCTGTGCCAGATTAAAGAAGGCAATATTACGGAGCCTCATTCTAGTCTGGAGCTACCTGATTATGTTTTAGGCTTCTTCTCATGCTATATTTTGATGTCAACTACGCACGAGACTTATAGCAAGACACACGTTGTGTTGGTCAGGAAATTCTGGATAAGTCAATGCCAATTTGAGAAAGAAGAATGGGAGATAGCAATTTATATAGTTTTCGAGCTGGGCAAGATTTAGATATAACAGAAGAACTGCCTAATGTGCCAGCACTGTCTGAAGATAAACTGCTACTGGAGGACTGATGACTTACAACAAGTCACCAAGGACCCTGAAGCAGACGGGGAAAATGGAAAGTCCAGGTCCAGATGGTTTTACTGTAGAATTCTTTCGTTGTTTTCTTCTCTGATTCAGCTAACTTCTTCGTGTGCTCAGTAGGTGGGTGGTTTTAGAATGGGATGAATTATATATATGTAGGCACCGCACTATCGTTTGTATTCTAAAAGATCAAAAATCGAAGCTTTTCACAAAATTTTGGCGTCCGAATTCTCTGTTGAAAACTGTTTAAGATTGCGTCTACATGCACTGTCAAATGACTCAAGCTGATGTAACATACTAATATTCATAAGGATCCAAAAGGGGTTTTGAAAGATTGCATATTGGTCAAAAACATTTGTCATCTTTATGACGCTACTGGCTGATTCTCAAAAGGAAAATATTTCTGATTTGATCTTAATGTTAGTGTTATGAAAAAGTATGCGACAGCGTAGCTTTGTACTTTTAGCTTAAATGCTTCAGGCTTTTCAATTCTGGCCTCTTTTTCTTCTTTTTATTTTCTTTGATAAAATAGACAGCATATTTTACACCGATATTAGTTTATGCATTTACGTGAATGGCCTATACTCAAACGGTTCTCGATTGAAGGAATGGTCAGAGAGGGTAATCCGTCTTACCGTACGTACATTTAACACGAGCAGAAATGTTGTCCTTAATGATTCAACGAAATGCGTCTATTAAGGTATCCAGATTAAAGCGAAAGAAAATTTTGATTTGCTCTTTCCTGATGAAAGTATCTTTGAACGGAAGTGAAAGATCTTTCAATGAAGCCATATAAGGTACATTAAAATTTAACACAAAATTCAGCTTAACATAGACAGGACACAAATTTTGTAGATTGAGAGAAAGAAAAACGGTCTACATTTTTTTATGTGGGAGACAGAAACGTTGTTTTGAATCCTGGAATTTTTTTAAGTTTAGGTGTACAGATCTCAACGGACATGACAAGTAAGTAAAACTAGAATTCACTCTGAAAGTATTATCTATAAACAGAATTCCAACGTTTCAAAAAAAAAAAAATCTGACTCCGTTGGCTAGATAACAGTTATAGAGACTGATGCCCTTTAAGTTGCACATTTCAAGCTTTATATTAGCCTGATCCATCAGATCGTTTTCTTTAAACCATAGAAAAGGAGTATACCGCTTCCTTTTGGTATGAACACGTAGCAAAACTAATGGAATGTAAAACAATATATGGTCGGTAGTTTGAAGAAAGTTGACGTGAGATCTTTTTCTAATTCTGTCATCAACAAAAAATAAAATTGTTTAAAGGGATTATTTATATATATATATTTTTCTCTTTTTTGACCGCTAGAAAGACAATATCATAAACGTGCACACTAAGATTGCAATATAGAAAAATTTGCAGTCGAGTAAGCTAATACTGTTTAGTTAAAATGTAAATTCTTAACAATATGTTTTGGAAAAAGACGTAGTGAAAACAGTTTTAAAGATGTTATTCAAAATGCTTTTCTCTAAATACAAACTGAGGACAGGATGTGTATCCAGTTCTAAAGATAAAAAGATGAGTCATATAAGAGTGGCGCGATAGTCATAGTGCTTTGGCTGTCTGTGTGTCCGTCCGTCTGTCTCAACATATTTTCACGCAACTTCAACATGATTTTATAAGGCCTGACAGACTGAAACACCCAAAACATTACTTCTTACCGCTCTTTCTGCAAAGGACGCCAGCTTGTTATCTCCATGATCATCTTCTGGTGTTCAGCTGCTATGCATACCTCGGCAGTCGGAGGAGCAACTTCGAATGGGTGGTACAGATCAGGCGTGGGGTATCTCGGCATCGCCTCTCGTGGTTAAACCCTTGCGCCTACACCACCCGTGTTTTCCTTGGCAGCAAACATGTTAACTTTACAGGGAAAGACCACCCGTGACACAACAGGGGCGTCTTGTGTGGGAGGAGGAAAGGAAAACATGGGAAAAGAATGCTGATTTCGGAACCCTCGTTCGGAATAATACTCAAAGGAACCAAACTCACAATGCACTTTGGAATGATACCCCTGTTTTTCAGCCTCGCTGCTCACAAAGGCGAACATTGATGGACAAACACATTACCAGATGTGCGACAATACACACACACACACACACACACCACACACACACACACACACACACACACACACACACACAACACACACACACACGCACACACTAAAAAAAAAAAAAACTCAACACACAGAGACACACACAAACACAGACACACTGACACAGAGACACAGACACCACATGCACGCACGTACGCACGCACGCACGCACACACACACACACACCACACACACACACACACACACACACACACACACACACATAGGGCATGCGCGTGCACACAAATACACACGTATACACGGATGCACACATGCACGCGCACTAACACACACACACATACAGGCGCACAACACACATACACATATTCACACACACACAAATACATCATCAACATGTACACATGTAGAGAGAGAGAGAGAGAGAGAGAGAGAGAGAGAGAGAGAGAGAGAGAGAGAGAGAGAGAATACGAATGGTTTAATGCGTCAGGTTTTTTGGCTTATTGACACTTTAGGAAGGGCGAAGGGGTAAGCGAGACATTGAATTTGAAGTAAACATGAACACACCGTTTATTGTAAATAGAACTGGAAGTGTGATGTGGAAGCCAGAGAGAGAGAGAGAGAGAGAGAGAGAGAGAGAGAGAGAGAGAGAGAGAGAAGAGATTTTATTATAAAGCCCCTTATGAAGGACTAAATGAACGAATGAGAGAGAGACAGAGAGAGAGAGAGAGTCAGCACACAGACAGACAGACAGACAGAGACAGACAGACAGATAAACAGAGAGAGAGAGAGATTTTATTCATAAATAAAGCCCGTTATGAAGGACTAAATGAATGCATGAGAGAGAGAGAGAGAGAGAGAGAGAGAGAGAGAGAGAGAGAGAGAGAGAGAGAGAGAGAGAGAGAGTTTATTCATGTTTAGGGGCCATAGACCCTAGTGATGGGGGTTGCAAGTCAACTACAGTCATCTCAACACCCGAGCAACAGCACGCAGGCGTAACTAACACTTTTTCGGAATACTACTTTATGACGGAATAAATGATCGCAACTTCAATTCTTTTCTTTGAATAAATATTAGGAATCATTTTAAACAGGAGAGAAACAGACTGACAGAGAGAGAGAGAGAGAGGAGAGAGAGAGAGAGAGAGAGATGAGAGAGAGAGAGAGAGAGAGAACGCAGGGTAATGAGATAAGCAAAGTGTACATGCTTTTTTTCACCCAGCCCTGGGGAAACACAAAAAAAAGAAAAGAGGGAAAAAAAAAAAAAAAATGCAAAACCTGGAAGTCATTAAAGCAACTACAGGGAAAAAAGTTGAATACACACAGTCCATAATTAGACGAGAGAGAGAGAGAGAGAGAGAGAGAGAGAGAGAGAGAGAGAGAGAGAGAGAGAGAGAGAGAGAGAGAGAGATTTACGAATATTTACGAAAGATGAGCTGTAATACTTCAAAACATGCAGACAAATACACATTAATGGGTGTATGTTCATGGCATGCG
>JADBJO010013357.1:37500-52804 GCA_016801955.1 Conus betulinus | reverse complement strand
CTTTCCTGCCTACTACATGAATTCATCAGCTGATATTTCCATGAATGTTTAGACATCAGCCTGGCTAGAAGCTAATGATTTTTACTTTTCTCTGACTGGCTGGCCAGAATTCTACAACTTGGCCAATTCTGGTATGAACAACTAATCCCTTACTGTTTTGTAGAACGCTTTGGACTGCATACTGAGCCCCTCCGACTTCTCCACCAGGTCATCCAGCTTCTCTCCTCTCTGCAGGACTGCCTCTATAGTGTTGTGCTGAAATCACACCACCAAATGTCAATCTCTCAGAACACCTCTATTGCATTGTGCTGAAATCACACCACCAAATGTCAATCCCTCAGAACACCTCTACTGTATTGTGCTGAAATCACACCACCAAATGTCAATCCCTCAGAACACCTCTACTGTATTGTGCTGAAATCACACCACCAAATGTAAACTCCTCAGAACACCTCTACTGTATTGTGCTGAAATCACACCCCAAATGTCAATCCCTCAGAACACCTCTACTGTATTGTGCTGAAATCACACCACCAAATGTCAATCCATCAGACCACCTCTACTGTATTGTGCTGAAATCACACCACCAAATGTCAATCCATCAGACCACCTCTACTGTATTGTGCTGAAATCACACCACCAAATGTCAATCCCTTAGAATACCTCTATCGTATTGTGCTGAAATCACACCACCAAATGTCAAATCCCTCAGTCAGTAAAAGCCATATGACACCTCAAATAGGTCCCTGATTCTCATCAACTTTTTATGGAAGTTCAGATCTGGAACATCTGAAACAAATCAGTAGGAAATATAGCCACTGGACAAAAGCGATAATAAAATATATAAATCCTATTGTCTATTGCACTGTAGGAGCAGGTAGATGTAAGAGTGCTGTGATGGTTGTTTGAGCAGTCAGGTCTTTCCACAGCCCTCAGTCAGGCGCAACAAGGTGGAGAAGTCACTCTTCCATGTTGGATGGTTTAGGAGGGAGAGTCATGGCGAGAGCCATGTTTGCACCAGGCAAGCTTATGGCATTTGAGAACAGCCAGACAATTTTCTCTGTCAGTGTCTAGACTGGGTTGCTTATGGCATTTGAGAAAAGCCAGAGAATTTTCTCTGTCAGTGTCTAGACTGGGTTGCTTATGGCATTTGAGAACAGCCAGAGAATTTTTCTGTCAGTATCTAGACTGGGTTGCCGTCTGGCAGTCATTTGTCTTTTGTTCCTTGTATGAGAGGCAGACTGTCTGAAGTATGATTTTTTAAAATGTTTTTTTCTTCTTTTCTCAGGGGGGGGGGGGGGGGGGGGGGTTGGGGGGGGGGGGGGGGGGGGGGGGTTGGGGAGGGGATTGGGGAGGGGAGGCTTCAAATCTTCTGCCAGTATCAATGTCCTACGTCATTATACTGTTGGACACTTTTAGTCACTTGCATTTCTGTCTTCAATGGGAATATATAGTAGTCTTACCTAAAAGCTTTGATTTTTTTTGCCAACAAAATCTCTTATGAGTATCCAAGTCCTACATCATTATTACTGTCAGAGGCTTTTAATCACCCGCACTTCTATCTTTGATGGGACTACACAGTAGTCTTGCTATTTTACAAGTGTGTCTTATCATTTCAATCATTCATCTTTTTACATAAAGGTCGAAGTTTAAACAGAATACTTTCATGGCTAGATTTTTTTTTTTCACTTTTCAGATTTTACTTTTTTTGTTATCTCTCTTCTTCTCAACCATTTTTGTCAAACCTCTGCCAAATGAAAAGGCAGGGCACAGTGAACAGTAAATGATGAACAAGTAGAGTGACCCTTGCTCCCACAGTGAAATAATTATAAAGCCAATACTCTAGACGAATGATGCCTACAACACCTTACTGACTAGCAAAAATTCTAACCCAGAATAAGGAGATCTCCCCCCCCCGAGAAAAAAAAAAAAACCCTGTGGTTAGATGGGCGACAAGCATCATTCTTGCTCTCACTCCACACCCCCTAAAAAAATTAAAGAGAAAAGAAAAGAGCCAGTTCCAAGTTTGCCGACATACCCTGTATCTGACATATGTCCACGACAACTTGAGAAATGAACGAACGTTTATTCAAGACTGGCACAGCCTTATTTTGATCTTGAATAAAGTAGAACAGAAAACTCAGACAAACAGGAACAAACACAGGTAACCTCAGTTTATCAGTACGAAGGGAAATCTTAAATGAGGCAAGGAAAAGAAAACAATATATAAAGAACAAGGAGGATAACTCTTGCTTCCATGATGAAATAACTAGATGTCCATAACTGCAAACGAATGCCACATATGACACCAAATCGCTATATGAAATCAATAGAAATCTGTATCTTTCTGTACATTAAGTTAGACACCATACTTTTCTTACAAGTCCAACTCTGCCCTCAAATGTTCGTTTCTTTCAAAACTTGTGTTCTAAACTTGAGATGTAAAACCAAAACTGAACTTACCAGAATGATTTTTGTTTCATCAAGTTCTGTTTGAATTTTAGTCATAGCATCTGCTTCCTTAGGGTTCTGCAACAAAGCAACATAGTCATAATATTGTAAATCCAAAATATTGGTTTCGGGCAAAAAAAAAATCAACGACATTATAATTCACTTTCATACTTGGGAATATACTAAATACTAATCGATTTTCTGAAACTTTTTTTTTTCTCTTTGTCTATTCAAGGTTTTCTCTTCCCATAAAGATTTAGGGGCCTGATTGGCTGCAAGGGTAAGGCATCACTTGTATTCCAAGGATTGATAACCACTCAAAGTGTCATAGCCGGTCATCAGCAGTCAACAGGAAGAAATCACTAGAACCCAGTATACATGATATAACCTATCAGTGTCTCCTAATGATTGCTTGCAGCATTTATGCAATGTCCTTTTGGTAGTGTTCAGTGGTGCCTATTCTGATCCAGCATATGCTGACCACCACCACCCCGGCCCACTGTTGATGGCAATAGTTGCTTGCAAGCAACACCAGTGCAAGTCAGCATCCCCCCCCCCCCCCCCCCCCCCCAAGTTCAGTGACAGTCCCCATGAACTGCAAACACTGGAGATTTTAACATGGACCAATTCAAGGGCCATCAGAGGAAATCAAAACCCAGCTCACCACCAAGCAGGAAATAAAGGGTAACATAATTTGAGACTTAAAAAAAAATTGCTGATTTTGTGGAGAATCCATTTTTTGTTGTTTTTTTTTTTGTTTCATGCCTCTGGTACCCACCCATCATGGGTCCCAGGTATGGGGCCAGGGTAAAAAAATTACAGTCTTGACCCCTTCAAGGCTTTGGGAGGAGAGATACACAGCAAACAGAAGCCAATCAACAACCCTGCCCCCTCGATTATGCTCAACTCCCAGGGACAGACAGTGAAGCACTACTTGGGTTACCTTGGTCAGCCAAGGAACTGCTTGTCCTGATCAAACCCCAACAGGGCTAGTAGACCGATACATATGGGCCAGAGTACACCACCTATCTTGGAGGGGTTCAAGCAAAAGAGATGTACTGAGAGCACCTGCCCTCTCAATCACCAGCATCTCATTTTCCTCCATCATGGTTCTTGCAGCACAGCATACGCCGTGGATTTAAAGAAGACCACAGAGAAAAGAAGAATGCGGAAAAGAAGATTTGAAGGGGACCCATAACTACTTCTATTATGTGCAGAAGAAAAAAACACAATCATTGATGCCTTGAATATCACTGGGAAAAAAAAAAAAAAAAAAAAAAAAAAAAAAAAAAAAAAAACAACAGCAAACCCTTCACACCCATCTTTCTAAACACATATCTGTAGGATGTTTTTAGCAACGACAAAAAAAAAAAAAAAAAAAACCCTAAAATACCCACTGATACTTTTGCAGATATTCTGGTAACTGTGGGAAATCAACCGAACTGAAACATACATGAAAAAGATATTAAAGGACATATACATGTAAATGATCTCACTCCTCTCTCTTTTCTTCTGACATAAACTTATTTGCAGTACTGCCCGTAACAAACTCTTCTTTCTCATCACTCTGACCTAAAAAACCACACACAAAAAGCCAAGATAAAACTAGATGGTTACACCTTCTGTAAACAACTTGTCTTCTCATACTTATAGCGAAAAACAAAAACTTATAGCGAAAAACCACCATCACCAAATGAACAAAAACAATTAAAGCAATTACCGTCATCAGCAGGGGGATTAGTAGGTGGTACCTTGCAAATGTAGGATCAGAACTGGGGCTACTTCATATCACCAAAACAACTAGGGAGTAGTACTTTGTCTTCTTCTCTCTGGTGGTTTGTCCCATGAGGACCTGATGCTCTTTTGCCCTTGTTTACGGCTGTGTATAGGGAAGCTAGTATAAGCGAGATAGGAAAATGGAAAGAAATGGAATCAAAATAACACAAAAGAGGAGACAGAAAGAAAATCAGACAGTCTAGAATTTGGGGAAGCTGGTATGAGTGATGTGGAACACAAATCAGACAGTCTAGAATTTGGAATATTAGAAAATATAAACAAAACAAAAAAACCCTATCCTCTCTTTATCACCTTCTCCATTTATAAAGAGGAATGTGCACTATTCCCAGCTAGCAAAAAATAAGACAGGAGACTGAAGCAATTTCTTAGAACCTCAATGTTAGTGTCACACACTTTTCTCCCTCTCTCTGAATCTCTTAACTTTACTACTAACCTCTCTTTCAACAAAGCCCACTGTGTACTGGAATATTTCGCTGTGAACTCATCCAGAATCTGCAACAAAATCACTGTGTAATGATATCAAGCCTGTGCACAGATGAAAAAAAATAGACAAGCACAGGAACCACAATCACTGCCCTCGGCTGAAGTCTCCCCAGCCAAATCCTCTGAAGTGTAGACTCCCCCACTCTCCCTAAGCAATTGATTTCCTGGAAAATTCATGTCTTTAGATGCTTGACTAACCTCCCCCCAAAAAAAAAAAACAACAACAAACAAAAAAACAACAAAACCCTCTGACCTAAAGGGGACATAACTCATAATCTTGTTACAATCTTTTAGACCGAATTGGGCTTAATTTCCACACTCAATGTATATCATAACCTGTAAGTCAAACCAGAAACAACTCTTTTATATGACCTTGTCTTCATTTCAGAGGAAGGACTTTATGGTTTGATCACTAAAAGCAGAATTCATTCTCATTGTGATGCTAGTATTGTAGGGTCCAATTTGTTAAACATCTCCTAATAACTAAAAGCTCCCAGTGCCAGTCTTTGAGTCTATGCTGGACACTTCAAAATACAGATATCTCTTTTTGGTAGCCGTGTTTAATTTTTGCACTAGTACAAATTCAGGAAAGTTTTGACAGACTTTTAGGGCCTGGAAAGGGCTCCCCAGTTCTCCAAACTTGTCCAAACCCTCAATAACAGTACAAATTCTGCTATGCTTAGGATTCTCCAAACCCTCAATATCAGTACAAATTCTGCTATGCTAAGGATTTCTGGACACTAGTGTTGTCAGATTTCTGAGATTTACATATTGTTTTTTCCCCCCCTGTAATAAGGCTTCATGGCGATGAAAATATATCTGTCACTGCAACTAGTGCAAGGAGTTTTATTTGTAGTGTTTTCTATTTACTTTAATGTTGAATTTATGTTAAAAAATGGATGATTCAATGGCTACAATTTGCTATTTTCCCCCTTTCTCTAAAGCTATGTATGCCTACATCATCATTCCTAATTCATTCAACATTTACAATCACTCTAAGCTTTCTAGTCACTTGCCCCTAAGCAATAACACATACATAATATGAATTAAACCCCCACACCCCCTCTCACCCCCTTCTCTTACCCTCAATCTATGAATATTTCTACTCTGATAAGCAAAGCCTACCTTGTTGATGAGAGTGTGTGCTACTACTCTCTGTTGGTACTCGTGATCCCCCACTACCACGCCAGCCAGGCCATCACGTCGTACATACACGTGACACATGTATTCTGTAGGCACGCAAACATTACACACTTGTATGACCATCATTCAAGCTTGTTCTCTCCCATTCCACAACTTCTGCAGCACTGGCTATAAAAGCTGAATCTAAAAAAGGTATTAATTTGAATACAAAGTCTTTGGAAAATGTTAACGACTAATCTAAAATTTACTTTGGAAAAACTATATAACCTACGGTTACCATACACTTAGCATTAATTCTATAATCAGTGTTCTCTACCCTTATGGCACAATACAGATGTTTGTGTTGACCACAGAAGTGTGTCCAATGCCAAGGCACCACTCATACTTTTTTTCCGTACAGACCAAAATCAGACTAATCAAAAAAAACAAACAAAGGAACAAAAGAAAAATCCCACAAACAAGACAAAAAAGGCTCATTTTGCTCATGCATGCAAGCTAGAAATGAGAAATAAAACCGATGTGACAAACTGATAATACATTCATTAAAACCAAGAATTATTTTTTGTTTTTTTTGTTTCATGTGTGTTTTTTTCTTCATTACATTACAGAGAGAGAGAAAAGAGATGATTATGGGACCAGGTTTGTTTGTCTTTGCAATTACAAACAAACACAAACCCACCTTTCTTTTACTGACTGTCTTGAACACATTTGTGTTCTCTCAACCAGAATTTTGGTTGTGAAGTCCAAGAATTCACGAACGCTGTAAATGAAAGTAAAAATTTTTATTTTTTATCCCTACACATATATACACATACATAGTGTGCATGTGTGCATGTGTGTGTGTGTGTGTGTGTGTGTGTGTGTGTAACCTATTCTGAATGCAGCTGTACAAATCAGCCTGACCAACACCTTCTGCTCACATGCCCAAACTTGGTTGTCACATCAACTTATAGCTACTGAGAGAAACCTTTATTATATATGAACATTGCTTGCTGTTTTCACCTGTGTGTGTGTGTGTGTGTGTGTGTGTGTGTGTGTGTGTGTGTGTGTGTGTGTATGTGTGTGTGTGTGTGCATGCGTGCGTGCATGCATGTGTACCAGATTCTGCATGTGTGCATACCTGGAGGTGTGTGTGCATGGATGTGTGTGTGATACTATGATATTAAGCAAGTGGCTGTATATTTGCTATTTCTCTTTTTTTTTTATTAACTGATTGCATGAGTGGATGCATGGTTACAAATGTTGATTTACAATCTGAAAATTGTATTAATTACTGAATTGTAGTGTAGTTGTACATGACTTCATTGTGTTTTTAAATTCCTCCCTTTAACAAAATCAGTGTGAACTGTGTGTGAGGATAGTCATACTATACATTCTAAGTGTACTGATCATACTGGCACAGCTTTAACAAAACATCACATCTGTAAAATTTCTTTCTTAAAGTACAAATCCCTTGTAGAATGAAAAAACTGAAACTGATACAAAGTAAACTCAACCAAATGCACTGTAATTTTGTAAAATGTCAGTCAGAGAGTTCTGACTTCCCAACATACATGATTTATAACAAGCCTTTTGCAGCCAGAGAATGTTGTACATATGTACTTCCCCAGTACTAGGGGAATTTTGAGGAATTTTGGGTAATAAATAACAAAAAATTCTAGCAGGCAAACTGTAAGAGATACAGCAAGAAAAGGGTTTTTTTTTTTCTTGTTAGGAAAACACATGAAAATTCTGAATCTGGGATTCTTTCTAATAATTTTGGTAGCAAAGAACTATTCACATAGTTTGATATAGAAAATTTTTGTTTACACACACACACACACACACACACACACACACACACACACACACACACACACACACACACACACATCACACACACACACACCTATTTCCACCTCTATAAATCAACATCAAATCAACAACCCACCTACAGCAACAAAAATATTTTTTCTTAAATTATCAAAAACTAGTTTCACGCATGTAAGAACTATCACAACTGATGAAGAATAGTATGTCAATAACTGGCTAAAAAAATGACAAACCTTGTTTCATTCAAGTGAAAAGGTACTGACACTACTTACATTTAGAAGCTGGGCAGTCAAGCTGTATGAGACTCAAATTATTTTGGTTTTGTTGGTACATGAAAAAAGAAACAGAACATCTTCTGTTTTTCAGTAATTTTACTTGAAGGTAAAATATACATACTGCACGCATGGCATCAGTAGTTCTTGACAGTGTGATGCCACTCAAAACATGAGTCATCACACATATCTCCTGCTCCTTGTGCTTTCAAACCAGGGTTTCTTGTAAAAGCAGATATTTGGAAATGTTTCTATTTGAGGCGGTAAAGTCCTAGTGAAAGCAACATCTCTCTGACCTCCATGGCCACGCCCCCTTTCTATGCACTCTAACTCGACTCCAACTTCTTGCCTGCACCCCTCCTCCACCTCTCTCCCCTATAATCCCTCTGTCTGCATCATGAGCACTCACTGGGCCCCTATCACAATCACTATCATTCCCATCGGATACAAAGTCTGAAGTGCTCAACACTGCAGTCTGAATCTGCAGACTGACAGTAAACTACTACAACAGGCAGAACAGCTTGATTCAACAAGCATTGAATGTCACTGTCTGGCTCGTCATCGTCTTCATGTTTCCACAAATCATCAAACAAAAGAACATCTTCTTCATCATCATAAATTACAATCATTTGCACAGCCAGCAAAGTTGTGTAAGTTCAGAGACTGGCACTGGGATGGCAGCTTCTGCTAGTCAAAGGTTGGGCCGTCATTTTTGCAGATTTGGCAAACCTCTTTTTTTTCGTGGTCCAGTTACGGAATCATTATAAAGGGTTCTTCTGCCTGACATACGCTTATTTACATGGTACTTTTACTCTGCAGGCACAAGCTCATAGTTGAACATCTCTCTGTGCCCATGGAACCAAACTAGGATTAATGAAAAAAAACTGGAAAATTGCGTGCCGTCAGTGATTAGCATAACAGCATTGGGGCAGCACTTTTAGTGTGCCATCACCTTATGGCTTATGGACACTTAGCAGGTTAAAAACACAGTACCATGTGTAGTTTAAGTTTAAACGCATTCTCATAACAGGCTAAATATTCCAGAACATAGTCTATGTTGTATACGATAAAAAAAGAACCAACCTCCCCTCTGAAAGTAACCAAACGATGATAGTTCATGTGCTGATTTAAGCTGGTTAACAATGCCATCAGAGTTCTTGTATGCAATGGTTATGGAGTACAACCTCATTGTGGCAGTTCAAAGTTTCTGTGTCAGTCCACCTGTGGTAGAAAAAAAATTTATAATTACATTTGTCATCCATATTCACCCCCATAAGCACACATCCTCATTGTATCATACCAATATATGCACCAAGGAAAAACAAACCCTACAAAATCAAAGTAGATCTGGCAAATACCACAACAAATTTGTTGAAGTTAATTTACCAATGAACATAGATTGATTATCACACTTTCTGGTTGTTTACTAGAAATTTTCACATTTCCAGACTTTTGCATCACTAATTAAAAAAAAAAAAAAAAAAAAAAAAAAAAAAAAAAAAAAAAGTCGAACAGATGATGAATGTAACAGAAATTTTCTTCACAAACAAAAAGTTCTTCTAGCAGAAAAAAAGACACTTTCAGCAGAAAAATGTATGTGTATACATATCACAGAAAAAGAGATAAAACATGCAAAAAAACTGGGGGCAGAAAATCAAATAATACCAGAAAAAAAAGCCATTAGAAAAAGCCACTGCCAAAGCAGCACTTAGTTTGTCAGCTCAGACAATTCTTTTTGCATTTTATGTCCAGTGGTACTCCTTTTGCATGTGTTTTCTGAAGATAATATCTGTAGATCAACTGTCCTTTTCGCATGCTGCTGGCAGTTATAGAATAAGCCCGAGTCAACCAAGTATAACTTTTGTACATTTACAACATTACTTGAACTCATCAAATGATGGCCAAAATGCAACCTGAATCCTTTTTTGTCAGAATTTCACAGTGGACAATTATTTTATTTGCTGCAGGCTCATTTGACTATACTTCTGCGCCGTGGAGTCATTGTAGGAGTGACATTTTGGCACAAAACTGCACGGGTGTGTCCTCATCAGCACAGAATGGTCACTTTTGGCTTCTCACTGTTGGGTGATCTGCTATGCTTATGGCAATGTGATTAAAACAGAGGCTAGTACATTCAATTTGAAAAACAATGAGCATCACAATCATGTACAGTCCGACAGTGACATTTCTATGCACCAGAGTTGAACCTCTGTGCTACATTCCCACAATATATGTATATTATGTATGCATCTTTGGTAACTCCGAATCTATGAATCCTGAAGACTGTGCAAAAAAAAGTGGACAGTCTGGATTCATCTTTTTTATTTATTTATTATTTTCTTTTTATACAGTTATGAACGAACACTTTACCTGTTAATTTTCCTTCAAGTTAACCAAGCAAAAACTGCTTTGTGTCTGTTATTCGTTTATCAGAATTCTTTCCTTATAAATGTATCTAGGCAAAAACTCCCTGGCAATGATTTATGACTTCACATGGATCCTGTGAGAGGGGACTTCCCAAGGCAAAAGTCTGAGTGGTATGTCTTGGTTGCAGCATCTTGGTATGCATCTTTGGTAACTCCGAAATCCATGAATCATGAACACTATGCCAAAAAAAGTGGACAGTCTGGAATCATCTATTCTTTTATGCAGTTATCAATGAACACTTTACCTGTTAATTTTCCTTCAAGTTCAAGTTAACCAACTAAAACCTGCTTTGCGTCTGTTATTCGTTTATCAGAATTCTTTCCTTATAAATGTTTCACAGGAAAACCCCCTGGCAATGATGTACGACTTCACAAGGCAAAAGTCTGGAGTGGATCCTGTGAGAGGGGACTTCCCAAGGCAAAAGTCTGAGTGGTGTGTCTTGGTGGCAGCAAGACTGGCTATGTTTGTGGAGGGATCTCGTGAGAGGAGACCCCATTGAGGACAGGATGGTGTGTCTTGGTGGCAGCAAGACTGGCAATGCTAATGGGAATTTCCCTTTTTCTTTTTCAAACACTGAACGCTGACTGGTGGGTTCCCTTTCAATATAGCAACATAAAAATCTGAAAGTTGATTGTGGTCGCTCTATGGAAGAAGAAGCAAAAGAAGAGAAGAAGAAGAAGAAGAAGAAGAAGATATTACATGTATCACAGTGCATAAAATGGGTCTAGGGTGCGGCACTGCAAGAGATAAACTGGACTACCCTAAAATTAACATTCAATTCTGTCACCGTCTAATTCACGTTGAAGTTTTTCCTGTGATGATTAAACTTTTTTTTCAGATATATCATTTCCTTAACTGACTGTCCAAAAATAATTTGAAAACTGACGTTTGTCGTTCAAATACTGGAAACCATTTCCCAGCTCTGAAGAAAATCGGCAAGAAAAATCCGTGGTTTAACAATCTTGGCATAACAATCTGTTTGGGTGCACATTGTGTCACTTACTATTGAATCCAGGCGACCACTCCAATCAGCTTCTAACTAAAAGTAATGTTTAAGTTCTGTTACAAGAGACACAAATCAAAGTAACTGACGAGTTCCTTTCTTGAAATAACAAGATGACAAATCTCTGGCTTAATTTCTGCCAAGCTGTAACCAGACGAACGGATATTGCGTCATAGCATGTGACTCATGAAGACAGAGTTGTTCGACGGAATTCTTATATATAGTTACGTATTCTAGAAAACACACGCATCTCTGTTGTTATAAATGATGATTTACAGATCGAGGTTTTCTAGCAGTACATGCAGTTTCAATGCTTGTTTCACATTAATCAGTGTTGCATGTCGTAGGTCATTGTAAAACTTTAAAACGACTTGACGTCACTTCCTCTATTTCTCCTCTCCCGGAAGGTATTCCCTACGAAATGACAAGAATATGGAAGTGATGATGGGTGTGTCTGTTGTTTTGGGGGCCTTCTGTTTTGTAAATATTTGTTAATGTAAGTGCATGAGTTAATAGTGATCAAGCAGACTCACTGCCATTACTTATGTCGTGCATAAACTTGAAACACATCCGAAACAGTATAAACCATTCGCTTAAAAAAAACAAAGGAGACATAACATAGTTAACAACGATAATCATAATGATAATAATAACTGTGATGTATTTTCAGAAGTTACATCAAAGAATGCTTTTTTAAGATTTGGATTTATCGCCCTCCCCCCTCTGCTACTCTACGAGCACACATACACTGTATTTGTGCATTTGTTTATCAATAATTAGAGTGATCTAATGTGCTCAGTTATTTAACCATTTGGAGATGTCACAGTAAATAAGACAGTGATTACAACTACGTGCCTGACTAGTTATAAATGACTGTAGTGTATTTGAGTATTTTCACTACTAGACTGTGGTCTGCAGTCTGTGGAGTTTGATGATGTGGGAGCATACAGAGCAGTTGAAAACGAAAGGGGATTAACCTGTTGCAAATGTAGATTGGTCGTAAATGTGCACACATACCCTACAATGTGTGTGCATGCCTGAATATGTGAGTACGAAGGATGAAAAAAGTGAAAAGAAGTTTAAATGTAATGTTTTCTCAAAGGTATAATGAATTGTATTTTCCATTGAATTTGGAAGTTATTCTGAACACAGGAAGTCATTAAGTTTTTTTTTTTTTTTTTAATAACTTATTGGCTGTGACAATCAGATGAGTAGATAGTGTAGTATTAGCATAATTTGCATTATTTTTATATTGGATTCTGACCCTTTCCTACAGTATTTACATTTATATGATCAAATGTTAATATTTCAGTTATTCTCTTGATCCTTATTTGTATCAATGGCCCGTATTATAGCTATGGCAATATGAGAATGATCAGCATATGCCACTAAGAACAAAACAATAGAAAGAGCAATGCATTTATGCTGATCATGCAATAGGAAGAAGGATGAAAATCTGATTCTGAATCAAAAGGGAAATGAAGATAGGACAAGGAATATGATGGGTAGGTTAGAAAAATATGAATTATGTTGTTGGTTAATTTTGATAGCTTTTGATAACTGAGAATAGGTTGGTTTTTTATGCTCTTCAATAATTGAGCATCAGTTTGACTAAAGCTGTTTCTTCTGTTGAACATTTGACGGCAAGAAATTTGATAAGGTAGCCAGCCAAGAATCGTGTCCCATATGATAGCTTGTAGTCTGATAAGGTGACATGAAGACTTCATGAGAACCATTAGTATAACGTTATTGTATTATGTAGCCATCCACTTATTTCTGACTGTTCGTTTTGGTCTTATTGACAGTAAATATAAACAGGTGCGTGCATACACACACACACACACACACACACACACACACACACTGGGAAAAAAAGCAATACAAACAATAAATCTGGACAGCCAGTATTCCTGATAGTGTTAACTACTTGTATTTCAAAGCGTGTCAGAAGGAGTCTTATTCACTTATTGCAAAACATCAAACTGTATGTGGTGAACAAATAAATAAATAAGTAAATTGCTGCAGAGGAAACTGTTTCTCAGGTTATTTGAAAATATAGAGCAACAGTAGTTTTGCTATGTGAAAGAGCATTGAATACGTGTGTGACTGGGAACCATGAAAAGCTATTATCTTGTTGGTTTCTATGGTTGTATGAAGCAAGTTGATTTTCATTTTTATCAGAATAGTGTCTAGTATATAAGGTAAGATTTATTTTATCAGAATAATGTTCAGTCTTGAAGAACTGAATGATTGATTAATAACATTAACTGCTGAAGAAAATGTGATTTTGTGGTGTTCACTATGACTGAGCAACATGATGACAAGATTAAGTTTAGCAGCAGAACGTTAATCTTTCCAGCTAGGCTTTAGCTCAGTGACAGTCTAGGCTTCATCAGACATGCAGAGTAGGTACAGGAATAGCAGGAAGAAACTCTAGGGTGTGCTTGACAGCAGAGGGTCTTCAAAGAAGAAACCCTTCCTGAACAAAGTGTTTTGGCCCTGAACTCCTTACATTCTAAGGGGGCCGAGTGGTATCCAGGTCATGACTCCCAGATGGCCTTCTACTGCCAACAGTCTTTTTTTTTTTCCCGGCGCTGCCAAGGCTCTAAGAATTTCTTCCACAGCTATTAGGAGTGCTTCCCATGTTGTGCATCAGAGCATGGTAGATGCTTGGAGTGGAGTGTAGTTTCCTTGAAATTTTCATTTATTGTCTGTTCACACTCTGTGATATTAGACTGGAAGAACAGGTGTAATGAAATCAGTAGTGCACTGAAACCTTCAAGAGATGTGTTAGAGCTGTAAGATGTCAAAGAGGAAGTAAGCTGATGCATTGATATGTCAAAAAGGAAGTAGCGCAACACAGTGAAATTCCTGTTGCACTTGTTGACATGGAGGAATCAGCAGGTCGGCACGTACTTCAAAACTTCCGTACACTTCAGTGCAGGTCTGCAAACTCCAAGTATGCTTGACTACTCACTGTTGGCACTTTCCAGAAGAGAATTGCCTGATGTTATTCTATTGGTTGACAGCTTGATATTATTCTATTAGTTGACAGCTGTCTTTGGCCTCTTGCTTTTTGTTTGGTGTTTCAGTTCACCACTGCATCAGTGCATGCAAGAGCATTATTTTTAGGGTCCTACATCTTTTTATTTGTGATATTTGGTCCTATTTTGCATCTATCATGAATTCATCAGTTCCCCATGGTTTGTCCTTGCTGTCGCCCAAGACATTTTTGAAGCCTCATGAAGGAGTTTTTAGATGCTGCCACTGAGACGGTCCGTATCCTTCTCTTGCAGGCTGGATGGAGGAAGTCTGCTGCCTGTATTTGCCTTGAAGATTACAGGGTCGGAGTCGTTCATACAGTTTGTGTCTAGGTTAATGCTGACTCTTTGGTTTGCAGTTCTTCAGCTTGAGCCTAATTGTCATCAGCACATGTCACAGAGATACTCTAGGAAAGGAGGAGGGGGGGGGGGGGGGTGAGAAAAGGGAGGTGAGGTCTGTTTTAAATTTGTACCAGGTCCAAGTGGCCTATGCTTTAGGCTACCATTCTGATGGCCTATGAGATGTGTGGATTCAACCCTCCAGCGTCAGACTGCTTGAGGGTGGAATGAATGTTTTTGAAACTTCCCAGGTCCAAGTGCAGACCTATTCAGCACTTCACTGCTTTAAGTACTTGTGTGAAAACATTCCTTCTCAAGGGGTCATGTCCAAAATGAGTGGGATTTTATTGTTGTCAGTGGTTGTGGTGATGGTAGTGGTGTGTGTGTATGTATGTATGTGTGTAAGTGCGTATGTGAGTGCGCATTTGTATGTACATGCATGCATGTGTGCATGTGTGCGTGTGTGTGTGTAATGAGTGTGGTCATCCATCCTACCAGCGCGTGAAGACTTCTTTTTTTGAAAGTTAAAAAATGGG
>JADBJO010013357.1:15000-32500 GCA_016801955.1 Conus betulinus | reverse complement strand
ACACACACACACACACACTCTTACACTTTAAAGTGAATAAGGCAAACAAACTGGCTGATAATGATGTGGCTTGTCATTCCTTAGTTTCAAGCATAGTTGCATGGGCATATGATAGGCAACAAAATCTGCAAATCCACAACCCTTATGTGTTTTGCTGTTCACAAACTGAAACACATGCACAGCTCCAGTTTCATTTTGCACAGACTGACACACATGCGCATATGTGTATTTCTGCACTAACCAGTCTGCATGCACACATTTTGTTGGCTTTACTGACTGACCTGTATAAACATGTACACGTTTTATTGTGCGCAAACTGACTCATATAGATATTTCCATGTTCACTTTGCACTAAGTCATATGCCCACATGCAAGTGTTCCTTTTGCTGAGACAGACCAGAGTGCACATCTTTGTTCCTTTTGCTCAAACTAACTCACATTCATGTCTGTGAGTTCTTTTTGTACAGTCTAACTTACATGCTTATCTGTTTGTTCCCATTGCACAAAATGACCCATATCCACATATGTGTGCTGATTTTCAGCTTTTGCTTAAAATGACCCATACATATCTGGATGTTTCTTTTTTGCTCAAACTGATACACATGCACACATGTGTGCTCCGTTTTCACAAACTGACATATATACTCATCTCTGTGTGTGGCTTTTGAAAGAAACTGATCTAAATCTTTTATATGTCATGTGTGTTTCAGAATCAGAATTTCGGCTGCCAACGTATGATGAAGTGCAGGATCTCCCGAAGGATCCTCCAGCGTACGAGGTGTTGTTTGAAGAAGGGAGACAAGAGTGTCAGTCTGCAGTGCCTTCAGTCCCTTCTTCTGCCAGTACATCAGAGAGCCAAGTTTCTTCGTCACTCTTGGGTGTCCTTGATGCCAACCATCATATCATCTGTGAAAAGTGAGATTATTTACACTTTTTTTTTTCTTTTCAGTCAAATGCAGTGAAAACAGAAATAATTTATACCAGTCCAGGATATTTTCTGTGACTTGCTCAGTTCTGGGAAAGGAATCATTTAACTGTTGGTGAGAACTATGAAGATCTGTGGCCTTCTGCACTCATCTTGTTGATTTGTTTGTTTTTTTAAGTATGCTTGGTCATAATTTCTTGCTGAGAACTGAACCAGCATCTTATCAAGATCTGTTTATAGTTAGTACAATTGCAGTTGATGTTTATCTAGACAGTGATACTGTAATGATTCACATTCTTTGAACTTGTGTCATGGCAACCTTTTCCCAAGTTGCAGAAAGATAATTACAGAAAATTTTTTTTAAATTAGAAAACAGATTTTTATTCATGTGCTGGGAAGTGTCTGTATTCAGCTATACACACACACACACACACACACACACACACACACACACACACACACACACACACACACACACACAGGGGAAGGTTGTAAACTGGCTAATAAGAGGCTGAGCGAACACTGGTCAGCTTCTTGCATGTGCAGTAGCCTGTTAACGTCTCCGACTAGGGCTCAACCACCAGTATCACCTGAAGTGGCACAGTGCTTTCATTCTTTGATTTCATGTCTGTTTGGTTTAATTCGGAGAGTGGTCACACTTAGAAACTTTGGTTCTGACTTAAGTCGGGTACTAAAGATCATGCATACTTAATTGCAGGCTGATGTTTGCTGCAGTTGTGTGACGTGACGCAGGCATATAGATATCGTATATAGATACTACATAAATTATTTGTGTAAGGGGATTTTCATGCATGCATCATGTAAAGACAGCTGCGAACATCACATTTATGTATAATGTGTTTGCGTGTCAGTGTACATGTATGTGTGTAATCGATCTTTCTGGGGTTTTTTTTTTTGTCTTGTGTTCAGTGATGAGGCGGGTTTACTGGCCAATGAAGCAGTGCCTGAAGAGGACCCTCCTCCTGCCTACACAGCCACAGCATCTTCTGTAGCCATACCTCCTCCCACTTCGCCTCACTAGGGGAGACCACTGTGACCGAAGCCTCTGCTGCTCCCAGCACTTGAGATTATCATCAGTTGTTCATCATGAGATTACTGTACTGTTGTATTGTTTGTGATACCTGTGTGTTGAATTAGGATACTTTTTGCATGACTGTGGTAATTCTGTGTGTGTGTGTGTGTGTGTGTGTGTGTGTGTGTAGGATTCCACATCATCTGAAATATAAGGTTTTCATGTTAAATTGGGAGGGAGGGTGGTGGTGTCAAACCCCCAACAAAAAAAAATCCCTGGGGATTTTACATGCCATAATCAGCAACAACAAGAAGAAAAGATTTCATCAAAGAGTTTTGTTCTGATTCTACATGAGTGTTTTATGTCTGTTTGCGTCAATATTTAAAGTTGTTGTTGGAAGTGGTCGTGGTGGCATTTTTGTTTGTTTTTTTTTTTCCTTTTTTTTCTTAAATCATGGAACGTGTTGAGCTGATCTATATTGATTTGACACACAAAGAGGATCGAAGTTCATTCGACTTATGGAGGTGAAAAAGTGGAGATTGCTGGGAGTTTCCCAGTCCTTCTGTAGGAGAGCCACTGCAAGCTTTCTCTACTGTGTGCAGAGTTTGCACAACAGCAAGTTTGATAAGTGCAACATTAGCCCCTGAAACCAAGTCAAACATCAGCACTATTGTTGTTGAAAAACTTTGCTGTCTGTCTCCTCTATTGTCATCAAGTCAGCACTGGTGATTTTTGTCACTCTCTTTTTCTGATTGAGGTGGCTGAAAGATCTGAATTTCATCAAAATGTTCGACGTAGTGTTGGTTGTTTTTGCTATCTTCCCCTTAGGCTGACTTGCATTCAGTTCTCTGCATTTGACTTCTGCCAGATTGATAACTGAGGAAAGCAAACTGCAACAATCAATCAGTATTTTGCTTCCCACAAATTAGATATAAGACCTTAGCTATTTGGCTGATTGACGAAGCAAGAATAGGGAAGGGAAAGCACTCTCTACAGTGCTATATGCGTTCTTTACTCGCGATCATATCTTTCAGATCCTGACTGAAATTGTCTTCTATGATGAGTTTCCATACAAAATCAGTACGTGTTCTCACCTTTTTAATTTTTTCATACACATTCATACCCTTTTGCTTATTTCATGTACATGATTTTATATTTCAGTACATAATTTATTCCTTTTTGTATGCAATGTGAAACCCTATGTGTGTGTGTGTGTGTGTGTGTGTGTGTGTGTGTGTGTGTGTGTGTGGGTGTGTGAGTGAGTGAGTCTGTCTCTGCTTGTATCTGTGTGTGTGTGTGTGTGTGTGTGTGTGTGTGTGTGTGTGTGTGTGAGTGAGTGAGTGAGTGAGTGAGTCTGTCTCTGCTTGTATGTGTGTGCAGGTGTACGTGCGTGCATGTGCGTGTGTGTGTGATTTTTTTTTCTTGCACCAACCCCAGGTCGCCTTACTCCCCCTTTTTTTTGTATTTCTTTTCAGGTTACCATTTAAAATACAAAGGTGTTTAAAACCTCTTTGCCATCTTTATTTGTCCTTGTATGTGAGACATAATACCTTTTTTTCAGTTGTTTTGTCTTTTTTTTCAATGAGTTCACACTATAAATAGTGAATATATAATTTTGTTTGTGCTACATCTATGTGTAAAGTGTACGCATATATACATATGTCGTATGTCTACATCAATGAATTTGAGTGATTTATGTATGTATGCGTTTTTAAAGTTCAGATACAGTGGGTATAAACTTAAAATTTATTGTATAAACTGGACTAAGATATGAGGATGTATGCATGTGTGCCTGTGTGCACAAGTGCATGCTTGCATGTGTGTGTGTGTGTGTGTGTGTGTGTGTGCGTCCTTGCATTCGTATACATTACAAAAAAAATACTCCTGTATTATTGCTATCAGCTCTAAAGATTGCCTGATGAACTGTATGTATTGTTGCTGTGAACTTGAAAGCCAAAAGCCAAAAGTGGCCATTTTGTTGGTTTCACATGTTTTGAATTTTTACGATAAGTTGATGTGTTGGAAGAAATCCGGGTGGATTTCACTTGTTTTGATATTCAACGCTGAACTTACAGTATATTATTCTGCCAATGTTCAGGCAGCACTTTGGTCATCCTGTGTCGTACATTCATGAAGAGTGGTCCCATGAAGGAGACAACTCCGAATGACATCCATGCCACTTGCTAAATTGGTCTGTTCTAGCATTTTTGAGCAGCTTCATTTGCAGTTGCTTTTGATGATTTTGGCTGAAGTTTAATGTCTTGCTGCTCATCAAGGATTAAATTGATTGTTGCAATGCACAGGTAGCAATCCTTAAACTTGAAAATGAGCTTCAGTTACTTCAGAATTGTGATTTCTATCGATGGGTATCACAGTGAAACCCTAAACGCTGAAAGCGGAACAGCGCCTTGACTGTCTTTGTCAGCAGTCAGTACTGCATACATCAGATTCCCATTTTATGCTATAGTTAATTCCTTTAAGGAAGTATTCTTGGAATCTGAATCTGAATCTAAAATCAGGTCGTACCCAATGATGCATGTTGTCATCTTTCAGAGCAAGGAAAACATTGAATGTGCTAGAGAAAGGGTAGCTCAGGATGCAAATATGACGCTTGACCCACATGTTTCTTTAAACAAAGAGAATAAGTAAATTAATGAATTCATAAGTGAACAGAGTTCACTGCCCCAAAATGGTTACAGTATACCTACATCGAGGCATGGAAGGCAGTCAACCCAGCAGTAGTTGAAGAACTGGAAGGGTTGATGAGCTTTCATATTTTCCACTTGATCAAAGTGTGCAGCACAGCAATTTTCTCTGTTGTATAGCAGTGTAACTGGATTTCTGTTCAGAATCATTTGACTAAATACATCTTATTGAATATGAATCACAATTATTAACCATGAAGAGGATGAAAAGTAAATCACACTTATTAAACATGAAGAGGATGAAAAGTAAAATCACTCTGAACAAAACAGCAACAAAAAAATCAAGAGACGCCACGTACTGTGTTATGTACAATAACCTGTGCTCAAGAAATCTGGGCTGAAAATGTGTCAGTTTGCTTTCGATGGTTGTGTCTTCAGTGATGAAGCATCATCATGTGTGTGTTGATTTACATATCCCTTTCCTTTGCTGGCAGTCATGATATCACACTGTCTTGTCAGTGCGTGTTCAGTTTAGGGTTGGTGTGCGTTTGACCAGTATTAAGTCTTAGTGAAAGGTCCACATATTTATGATTTCCTGCTCCAGGTTTCTGAGCCATGGTTTTGTGTTCATCATCATGAGTAAGGTGTAAGCAGACAATCCAGGGTTTTACTTGGTGTTCAGAATGGTCGTTGGTTTGCTTATAAACCAGGCTAATGTTGAGTCTGTTCAAAAGTCTTCAGTGCATGTTCTGAAATGACAAATTCCATTTTGAAGTTTTGGAAGTGCAGCATTTTGTGGCCAGCAAAACCAGATTCCTAACATCCCCCCTCCCCTTCCAACTCCTCCATATTTTTTGAGGGCCAACACAGCATGTCTTTGAGCTAAAATCTATATAAAGGAATGGTTTGCTGCATAATAAATCATAACTTATGGTTAAAAAAAAGGCTTTTGCACATTTTTTTATGTTTTGCAACAGATGGTTACTGTTATGTATACTTTCCCCCATCACTGATCTTTCGTGATAAAATGATGTGACATTGTGTTTTCAGGCCCTTACTTGTATGGGTATTTTTTTTTATATTGTAGCACACTTTGCATGCAAATGAACAGGCAGTTTGCTAAATAGCATAAATTCAGAGTCTGGGAAGTATGATAATTAAAATAAAACATGATGGGGGTGGGGGTGTTGTTTGTTTTTGTTAGTATTGACATTTTGTACATCATTTTTACTTTACCTTAGGGGGACTTTTTGAGGGGAAGGGGGTGAGGGGTGGAGGGGGAGGGGGGGGGTTTGCTGGAGGAGGAGAGGAATCTTTGAGCTGATCCTCTTTTTTTTTTTTTTTTCCCCTCAAAGGGTGGTGGTGGTCTTGGTGAATTTTTCCTTTAAAAAAGGTTGGTGTTTGTCTATTCAATGTTCATCATAGTGTTTGTGAAGGTATATGTTTACGCGAAGATGAATTTTGCTAAACTCTTTTAAACCAAAAACTAATCTGGCAGCTTTTCACTTCTGCAGTGAACCTCAGAACAATTTTTTACCTGTCTTTTGGGGTTTTCTTTCCGGTGTATAAGTGCAAACCTTGTGTGTGTGTGTTCTAATCTGAAGGATGACAGTGTCTCTATAAGTGAGAGGAACAGACTATGTCAAAGCAGCGCTGCATCCCCCTTTTTTCCTGCCAGTCTGCCCCGAGTGACTGACTGACTGCCAACACCAGACTGGAATACCAGACTGCTGGGAGTAGGTCAGCTGTGTGATGAGTCACTTTCTGTTGTGTCAGGTCAGACAATGTGGCTGTCGTTGACCAGTTTTCTGTGGTCTGTACTTTCATCCCCATGTTGCACTGCTGACTCGGAACGTTGTGAAAATGATGTGACCAGGAACCCTTTTTTTTTTTTTTTTTTTTTTTTTAAAATTTTTAAACCTGTCTTTGATTCAAGAGAGCAAAGGAAGTCATCATCTGTGGCTTGTTGGAGGCTGGTGTTCATTGCCTATGGCAGTCTGTGTGTACATCAAGTGTTGACGAAAGTAGCTTATTATGCTGTTGAAGTTGATGGCCATTGGCAGCAAAGAGTGTCAATGCTTCATATCATCTCACCAGCAACACCCCTCCACCACCACCCCCCCAACAACAACACACACACACACACACACACACACACACACACACACACACACACACACACACACACACATGAAAACAGAAAAAAGAAAGAAATTAAGGACAAACTTCTTTTCCTTCTCTCTCTGACTATGAATTGGTTTCCGGCCAGTGGGAGGAGAAGGGGAGGGGGGGGGGGGGAGACAGTGAAGGGAGGGGAGGATGGGGGGGAGGGGGGAGGGGGGCAGAATGGTTTGGAAGGGAGGGGGAAAGGGAGGCACACACAATGACTCATATTGCAGAAAGAATCACTAGGACCTGATGGTGTGTTCTCATTATTGGAATTTGGGAGAACTAGTGTGTAGCTGTCCACAGAAGTGCACTCGGACCTACGTTGTAAAACCCATGTTGGTCCTCTAGACCCAATGTAGTAATCTACTGTACACTGAAATGCATAGGAGAGGTGGAGAGGAATGGAGAGAGGAGAAAGATGAGCAAAAGGATGACAAAAAAGGAACAACAACACTTTCTGTTCACATATATATCTGTGAAAAAGCTGATAGCTCATTGTCAATGACTGGAAATTGTGTCTTTTTAGAAGCAAAAGTTAGGGTACTTGTTTATTGCTAATTATTATGATTCTTCTTGTGTTCAGGTCTGGTGTGTGTATCCACATAAGGAAGTGTGTGTGTGTGTGTGTGTGTGTGTGTGTGTGTGTGTGCGCGCGCGCGTTTGTTTGTGATTGTGTGGTGTGTGTGTGTTTGCATGTATTTGAGATGAAAAATATGGGTTTGTTTCTGTTCTTTTGGCAGGCTATGACCTAACAGTTAACTGTTTTCATTGGTTGTGGAATTTGAAACCTATTGCTTATTGAAAAAAAAAATGCTGAACTTCTTGTATGTGGAATGTGAAAAAAAATTCTTTCCATATATTGTTAAAAAGTATTAATAAATTAGGATGGTTTATGTACACAGTTTTAGTCGGCATGATCTGAAAACAGAGCTTATCTGTGTTCCCTTGCTCATCTTCAGCTATGCTTTCACTGTTATCTATGTCACCAGTGAAACTTGAAAAGAAGTAAAACTATTGAGTGTATGTATAATGATTGAAACTGTTCCACTGTTGCATACTTGTTGCATTATTTGCGTTCCTTTCGAACAATCAAGATTTGATTATATGTTTCTCTCTCTCTGTCTCTTCTCTCTCTCTCTCTGTCTTTCCCTCTCTATGTGTCTCTGTCTGTCTGTCTGTCTTTCATGGATACATGGGCAATGTTTATGTCTGATTATTTTGAATTATTAAACTGCTTCTGGCTGATGATGTGGCTTTAATTTCTGAAACTGTCATATGCTTACAAAGGCAGATAAACAGTCTTCAGCATGCAGCCGCTGCTTTACAGTTGAAGGTTAATTTGGATAAAAGTAATATAGTGGTGTTTAGGAAAGGGGGTTATTTAGCTGCCAGAAAGACGGACTTTTTCGGGATTGAGATGCCTGTTGTGAATGCATACATTTAGGAATTTATTTTTCAACAAAGCTACGTTTTTTGCTGTATGTCGTGACCTTACAAGCAAAGCAAAAAATGCTTTATTGTGCATTCTGCAAAAGTTATTTAAGCTGAAATGTAACTCTCACTTTTGCTTTTTGGAGTTATTTGACTCACAGGTTCAATCTATTGCTCAGTAGGGTGCAGAGTTATGGGGACTTGACAATGCAGCACACCATTGCGAAAAATTGCATCTGTTTGCTATTAAACGATTCCTAGGCATTGAAATGCGAACACTGAATGATCTGGTGTATGGAGAAACAAGTAGATATCCTATTTACATATAACTCAGCTATAAAGTGTATCAGGTTTTGGTTAAAACTGATGAGAATGGATGAATGTAGATTACCTTATAGGGCCTACAGAATGCGTTTGATTTGGATTTGCGAGGGAAGAAAAAAACTGGGCCTGAAATATTTACTGTAAATTGTACATGTTTGGGTATGGATTTGTATGGCTAAATCAAGGTGTGGACGGAATTAATGAGTTTCTGGTAAGTTTTAAGGAAAGGTTGATTTCGTGCAGATGGCAAGACTAGAATTTCCATATTATATTAGTGATAGGTTTAATGTTTACAGAACCTTTTGTACTGTCCCTGAAACTAAAACACATTTATTGATCAATTTAGACAGTCATTTAAGATACATTCTGACAAGATTTAGACTTGGCTTTTCTGAAATCACGGTACATCATATTCACTATAAAGCACACAGTGAAAACGAATTGATATGTCCACTTGTCTAAAAGAGAAGAAATGTGTCGATCTATCTTTATAAAGCCTTTAAGTTGCATTCCATTCTTACTTCTTAAACTTATTACCAAGTGAGTTTTGGATGATTTCACTGTTCACAACTGTCAGTTCTGAGAAATGTTTGTGTATATGTATCCCATCATCATGAGGGGCAATGGCCTATACATGATTAAACTTTCCGTATCCGTATCTCTCTCTGTTTTTTTAATATATATATATATCTATATATCTATCTATCTATCTATATATATATATATATATATATATATATATATATATATATATATCTTCTCTGTGTGTGTGTGTGTGTGTGTGTGTGTGTGTGTGTGTGTGATTCTTGTTATCAAAATCACTTGAGAAAGATGTTGGTAAGGTCGAAATATTTGGACTATTTTATGAGCCACTTGTTTCTATCTTTGTTGTATGTGCAGGGAGGGATGGGTATTGAGAAGGCGAGGGAATGAAGAAGAGGTGTAAAAGGATATAAATTTATAATTATATTTATGTCTAATCAACATGGAGATCATGTTTTTTTTTTTTAACAATCGTGATTGAATTGTACATTTTCTGATTTTTAATATTTCTTTGTCATTTTCATATATGCTGCCCCTCCACCCTCTCCCCTTTACTTTCCATATGCATATTTACTCTCTTCAGCTGTCTGACCTGGTCTGTCTGTCTGCAGGTGTGTGTGAGTGTGCGTGCGTGCACGTGCTATCACTGATATTAATCTCCATGAGTTGTTTGAAGTAAAACGAGAAGAATGAAAAACCTGGGGCATTAAAAAAAAAGGTCAACCCTGTCAGTTCTCATTTAGAAGGGTGCTATAAAAGACTGGTATAAATGTATTGCCTGCTGTCTGTGAGCCCTCTACTTGACATACCTAATCCAGCACGCTGTGCTGGTTGCCCTCTCTGGTCTCTGATCATTTTTACATTTTGAATGGGATCAATGAGGATTTGGTCCATAGTTTATGTTTGTATGTATTATCAACATCATCATCATCTGTAAAATGACCATATTTCCCTGAATGTTAAGCCTGTGACTATGGGTGGACGATGATTTAACTCAGAAGAAAGAGAGAGAGAGAGAGACAGCTCAGTACATTTCTCGGTTCTCTGTGGGTCAGGTATCTTGTTATTCATCTTCAAGATCTTTTGGCTGGGAGAAGGTTGTCCATTTGTTCCTGCCATTTTTGTCTCTCTCACCAGGATGTAGCTATCTGTCCCAATTGCTTTGGAAGTAGATGCTGGGTATCTGCCCAGTCGTTGTCCGTGTCTGCATATTCAGAAACAGGTTGAGCAACATCCGATCGTCAGATTTTAGGGTTGTGAATATCACACTTGAACAGTCTGTGTGCTGTCTGGAGATGGACAGACTCCTGCGACAAGACCCCACTGTGGTGCTCAGCTCAGTATGCTTGTCGGTGGTCAAGGACAAGATTCTGGAAAGACAGCTGGTTGTGGAGACTGAGACGCTGCAGATGTCTGAAGATGCAAGCAGATGCCAGGTTTTTCGTTTTTTTAATCTTGTACATTCCTGGTCAAATGGAATCAATCATTTATGTTCTAATGTTTGGGCTGTGAATTTGGTCTCTGTCTTACGCCATTGTGGGAACACCAATGTATCACGATAGTGTTTTATGTTCTGTGGTACTTGTCAGTTTGACTATGATCGTGTCAGTTTGACTATGATCTTGCCTACGTATTTTTGAAATCTTGTTTTGGTTCTTCTTTTTTTGGTTTTGTCTGAACTATTTCCATGTATGTATCCATCATTTGTTCTTGTGTGATGGAGGAGAGCTGCATGTATTCCTTTTGCATCGCCTCTAATGATACGAAAAGTGTCTTCAGAGAGTGTGTGTGCTTGAAATATTGAACTTTGAGCTGTGAATGTATCTCTGATATCATTATGTGTGAGATTACACACCAAAGTATTCACAGTTGAATAGGTAGCAGATATCATGTATTAGCTAAAAATCTGTGGCCAAGGCAGCGCTTACTTACCATACTTCTTCAATTCTGTGGATGAGCATGGGGTATAAATCTGCCATGAACACTGTTGTCACGGATGGTTCAAGTGAGAGGAGCTCAGCTGTTTGAATATTACTTTCTGACTTTTGGTCATCTGGGGCATTGTTGGATGGGCATTGTCGGATGGTCTTTGAAAAGGTCGTGTATTTGAGGTCTGCTCGGTGGAGCTCTGTTGAAACAGAAGGTGCTATGATGCCGTCAGTCCATTTCATCATAACTGGTTAGATTACACACACACACACACACACACACACACACACACAACACACACACACACACACACACACACACACTCACGCTTTCTCTCTCTCTGTGTCTCTCTCTGTCTCTGTCTTTCACCCATGCACATACTGACGTACTGTGTTATATTTAAACCCTAAAAGATTAATCAGCATAATCAGAATTTTTTCTTCTTTGATATCAAAGATGTATTCACTTTTTATGTAAATAACAGTTTGTATTGTTGTGCTGAAAATTCACTGTGTTCAAAACATAATGTACATTTCATGTGGTGGTGAATATATTTTTCTATTACTTTACAGCTTTTTGTTGAAATATGGTATATGTACTTGCACATACTTTGGGGGGAGAAAAGAAAAAAAGGCTTCCATGATGCATGATACAATGAGTTCAACGTAGTTTGAAGCAGAATTTTAAGGTTTTTGCTGTATGTCTGAAAGTACTGTATTATCCAAAACAAAGATTCATAAATTTGAATGTAGACATACCTTAGGCTTTGCATTTTGTTGCCGTCTGATTTTTCCATTCAGTAACTTGACAGATGCTCAGATCAGTAAAGAACAGGGGGGAGGCGAGGTAGGTGTTCAGCTGCAGAGCCAACAGTAGCGAGTTAGAACCACTGGCAGGGTCACTGTTCACAGTCCTGAAACCCTCTCTGTCCCGCTCAGCAGTATGTGTTGACCTGATTCATGTCAGGATACGTTCAGGCGGTGAAACGAAAGGATTTGGCTCTGCCTGCCATGAAGGAAGTTCCAAAACAGAGTGAATCTGTGATGAACCACTAATCCTTAGGCCATCAGGTTGTGGGACTTCAACCTAAGAGTTTGGGCTTCCCCCTGATCTGTTCCATTAGAAAAAAAAAAAAAAAATTTCCAGCTATGGTACTTGCTGATAGCAGATCCAGAAAGGGGAAGTAATAGAATTTTTCTTTGGAAGTACTACTACTCCTGATTATGGAACTGAATGTGTGCCCTTTGAAATATTCAAAACAGGATATGATATATGACTGTAATCAGGAAAGGCAGTGTCTTCTTGATAAATGATATTTCTGTTGCCATGATCTTTTTAAGGGATAACTGTGAAATTTGTATTTGTGGTGATGCAAACATGTTTTCAAGTCTGTTTTGATTTGGGAGTAAAGTATGTTTTATGAAATTTTTGTGTGTTTTCTCCCCCTGAAATTGGTTTTGCTTTTATCAGTGGATTGTTAGGTTTCATATTAGAAAGTAAAGAAAAAAAAATCAAATTACAAATTGACTCAGACACAGACACAAACATACAAATATGCACACACATGCACAAGTATGTGCATACGCACAGAGCACACCCGCATGCACTCACCACAACGCACACGCACATGCACACACACACACACTTAATACATACATACAGAAGCATACTTGTGCATGCATGCACACGCACATCCACACAGACATACACATGTGCGCTCGCGCGCGCGTACACACACACACACTCACACACACACACACACACACACACACACACACACAGAGGACATTTTAAGAATGTAGTTCCAGTGCAATATTTAGGGTGAGAAGACTAAAGTATGATTCAGTTGAAATCAGAGTTTTACATTGAACAAAGTGGTCAGACAATAAGAGACTGATTGCAGGGAATGATCAATTCTCTCCAAAGCTCATGTACAGGTCTTTCATATCTTTTTCTACCTTTTTTTTTAATGGAAAATTTCACCATAGAGTTGTTTTAAAGCTTAAGTATGGCTGAATTGTCGCATATTCAACTTGTGAGAATTTTGAGGGGTATAGCTCTTGAATATCTGGGGATGTTTTTGGACAGATTGTTATGAAGGCAAGGGAAAACAAAGAACAAAAAAGAAAAACAAAAAAAAAGAAATCCAGATTCTTGATTGTTCTTTGTCAGTGTGGTTTCTGTTTCATTCCTATCTCTCCCTTCACGTTCATGAAATCTGATCTTGTGTAGTATGTTGAAGGTCTGTTTGATTACGAAGCTACGAGTCAATATCTATCTCCCACACTGTCAAGTGGTTTTTCTGTTCTACTTTTTGTTTGCCTTCAGTTTCTCTTTGGAGTCTTGGTTTCTTTTACCCCCTAGTCACCTCACTGTAACTGTCTCTGTCTCTCCGTCTCTTTCTGTCTATCTCTCTCTGTCTGTCTGCCACTCTCTCTCTCTCTCTCTCCATCCCTCTTTCTCAAATACGGTAGATACTGAGACAGTTCTCAGAAAAAATCAAACAGCATCTGATTGACAGCTCACACCAAGACTAACATAGTAAACGGATTGACAGCAATAGATTTTCCACAAAACAGACATTTTAATCAAAGGCTACAGATTGAACCCTACCTACTTCAAGTCAGATGTTTTAAGAGAGAGAGAGAGAGAGCCTACTGCTGTTTCAGATACCCAGTCTTGTTCTGTGTATACAGGCTGATACTCCTGTGGACACTCCCTGTATAGACAGGCAAGGATCAATCCCATCTGCCCAACAAAGGGAGTGGAGTTTCGTGTGTATGAATGTTTTTTTTATCCCGCCATTAAGGCAGCCATATTCCATCTTTGGGAAAGGTGCATGCTATGGTATTGTGTCGTCCATACCAACGGCCAAACTGGCCTTCTCTTCTGAAAGTTGGTGATGGGATTTTATGTGTGTTTTAAGATGTTATGCGTGTTTTCACACACGGAACCTCGGTTTATAGTCTCATTCGAAGGACTGTATGGGAAATGGAGTCAGAACCAATGTTAACTCCGAGGGGGAAAAAAAAACTTGTACAGCAGAGATTCGAACCCGCAACTCTCAGATTACGAGTCGGGCACTCTACCAACTGAGCTATTCCGGCCCCGGATACCCAGTCAAAAACCTGTTCCTTCTGTAACACAGAAATAGAGGATGAAGTGCATTACATACTAAAGTGTCTGTACTGCATAAATGTCTGAGAGACAGTGATTCCATCCATGTATAACCAAGAGCCCAACAAGACCAGCATAGCAATGTTTTTCTCACTGGAACATTATTTTGAACTGTATGCCCTGGCTTCATTAACAGCCATAGAGGAAACTATAACCATGAAGTGGGGTGGTGTGGTATATGTGACGGTTGTGGTTGAGGTGGATTGATAATGATGTTAAGGGGGGGGGGGGGGGGGGGGGGGGGGGGGGGGGGGGGGGGGGGGGGGGGGGGGGGGGGGGGGGGGGGGGGGGGGGTTGGGATATATATATATATATATATTATATATATATATATATATATATATACATACATACACACATAATATATATATATATACACACATATATACATATATATATATATATATATACATACATATATATATATATATATATATATATATATATACACATACATACACACACATACATGTGTACATATACCCCCCCTTAACATCATTATCAATCCACCTCAACCACAACCGTCACATATACCACACACCACCCCACCTAACTGACCACACAACCCATCGCCTCACTCATCCCCTCCCTTCACGCAAACCACCCGCCCTCTTCCTCTCCCATAATCCCCTCTGTCATTTCCTTCGGTCAGCCATTCTTCACAGCTTACCACATGGACATCAGATAAGTCGCTCTTCGTTCTTTGTTTGTACTGTCCTAAATGTTAAATGTTACCTATTTTGTTTTCACTTGAAGAAGACCCAAGAGGTCGAAATGCATGGTGTCTTGTGTACTTTGTTCGTCAATGTCCTCGGCGGAAAAACTAACCCCCACTCTTTCTAAACTTTGCTTCGTTCTCCACCATCAGTCGCTCCATTTTGAAATTTTATAACCATGAAATTAAAAGCTTAGACCAGTTATCTTACTGGTGCCAGTACCAATAACTGTGCAGCTCACAATTCTCAAGCCTGTTCACAAGCAGTTTCAAAGGGTTTGTCTAGGTTTTGCTGTTTCATGTATTGTGCCGTGTGCACCGGTTTATAACTGGGTGTGGTGGGTGGGAAAGGGGGATGGGGGTGGAATTAGTGTGTGCATATGGGTGGGGGATGGGGGTGCGTGTGGGGTTGAGGGGAGAGCGGGAGGGTTATGTTTGTGACTTGAGATTGAAGAATTCAAATTGGATTGATTATGTGACTGATTAGATGTGAAAAACCCTAATGTGATGGATTATTGGTGTGACTGGATATGGAACAGTCCTAAAGGGATGGACTATGGGTGTGTGTGACTGGATATAGAACAACCCTAATGAGGTAGTTTATTGGTGTGACTGGATATAGAACAACCCTAAAGGGATAGATTATTGGTGTGACTGGATATGGAACAATCCTAATGAGTTGGTTACTGGTGTGACTGGATATAGAACAACCCTAATGGGATGGATTATAGGTGTGACTGGATATAGAACAATCCTAATGAGGTGGGTTATTGGTGTGACTGGATATAGAACAACCCTAATAGGATGGATTATGGGTGTGACTGGATATAGAACAATCCTAATGAGGTGGGTTATTGGTGTGACTGGATATAGAACAACCCCAATGGGATGGATTATGGGTGTGACTGAATATAGAAATAACCCTAACAGATGGAGTTTCGGTGTGACTGGATATAGAACAACCCTTATGACATGGACCATTGGTGTGACTAGATATGGATGAGTCTCCAAAAAGAATAAACTATGGGTGTGACTGAATAGGGAAAAGCCCAAATAGAACTATGGGTGTGACTGGATAGGGAAAAGCCCAAATAGAACTATGGGTGTGACTGGACAGGGAAAAGTCCAAATAGAAATAACTATGGGTGTGACTGGATAGGGAAAAGCCCAAATAGAATAAACTATAGCTGTTACTGGATAGGGAAAGCCCTGATAGAGTAAACTATAGGTTAGAAAGAGAGGCCCAATTCTTTATTTACGAGGATGATAGATAAGCACTGATGTGCATTTTTACATCAAGTCCTCGCCCAGAGGCAACAAAAGAAGTATGCAAAAAGTGGCTAGAACTAAAATAAGATACGGAGTGAAAAAATGGAGAGAGAGAGAGAGAGATCAGGGGCGAAGCAAAAAAAGGACAGCGTATGCGAGCAGACGACACTGACGTCATTGAGAGTGGGCAGTCGCCATTTTGCCCACGAGGTTGCAGGCAATAGAATGTTGTGGTGTGACGCTGTGCGTCGGCAAAAGACGCTGCGAAGGCCTAGGCCTTGTTAAAAGCTGTGCGGACCTATGGATGTGGGCGTGATTGGACCGAACTATCGACGAAACACCACTCGTTATCCTTATCAGACTGCACCAAACCGGTCAGATGGCACCATTTTCAGAAAAGAAAATTAAAAACCTGCACCATTTTCGGAAAGCAAATTTTACAAAAATGTACTAGATGGCAGGGGGGGAGGGGGGGGTCCAGAAGGAGAAGTATTGGAGGCAAACCCTCTGGTCTCCCCTGATATTTCAGTGATTTTTTTTCTCTCTTACGTTTTCACAGTGGGAGCTCTGATTATGGAGGTAACTGGATGTGGATGTTTCAAATAAAAAAAAAAAAAAAAAAAAAAAACAAATATAAACATTAATTGGATATGGAAATACTCAGTAAAAGTATGATTTAAAAAAAAAAATCATCGGGCTATCAAAGTGGAAAGACAAAGATGAAAGAGAAGTAAATATTAACTTACGTGAAGTCGGCTAATAAGGAGAAATCAAACTATTTTAGGACGCTTTGGTTCATTTTGTAACACCATGCCAAAACGCACTGTTGAGAACATCACACTAGACCACACTACACCATACGCACCACACGACATAATACGTGTCTATGGAAGGGAATTCTTGATCAGAAGTGGCATGAAGATCCACAAGACCAAAGAGAATAAAAAAGGAAGACTGATGAATGAGAGACTGCGCACTGTGATAGGACATTTTTGAAACCAAGGACATCACTCCAGTCACAGTGCCAAGGACACTCTCGCTGATAAATCAGAATGGGGATCAGTGCAGGCTCTTGATGCCAAAAGCGAGAAAAACTCAATTTATCCCAAAATGCAAAAGACGAATGGCAGAAAATGAACTGTAAACTTGACGCCTTGATAGGAAAGAGCACACCGGGGCACAGACTAATCCCACACACACACACACACACACACACATATATATATATATATATATATATATATATTTTTTTTTTTTTTTTTTTTTTTTAGAGACGTGCAACCTTCGGGGACATCAATTGAGTTGAACTGCGGAAGGTGAAGACACCACCTCAAAAGTCT
>JADBJO010013357.1:0-7500 GCA_016801955.1 Conus betulinus | reverse complement strand
ACTCTTGAATGCTTAATGCCCATCTTAACAGGCGATTATTTTTTTTTTTTTTTTGACGCTTTCAAAAATGTCAACGGTCTGTGGTCAGTTTGCAAAACAAAAGGTCTCCCTGATAAAAACCTAGCAAACTTGTCCAGTCCCCAGACCAAAGCAAGACACTCCCTTTCAATAGTCGAGTATCTCTCTTGCACCACAGAAAAAAACTTTTTGCTAGCGTATTGCACTGGATGTAAAAGTCCTGACTTTTCCTGTAGCAAACATGCACCCATGCCCTTACTGCTAGCATCTGTACGTAAGACAAAATCTTCATCCAAGTTAGGAAGAAGAAGTAACACAGGAAATGAATTGAGTACAGCTTGAACCTTCTCCAAACTTTTCTGACACTCATCAGACCACTCAATCTGACGCTTCTTATCTCCCTTAGTCAGTTCAGTCAAAGGTGCAGTAAGACTAGCAAAAAATGAGGAACATATCTGCGATAGTAGGACAAAAGACCCAACAAAGAGCGAACCATGCTTCTTCGTAGTTGGCTTACCCCACAGACAAAATCTTTTGCACTTTCTGACTTCCGGACGAACATGACCAACGGAAATCATATGTCCCAAAAAACTCAAACTCCTGAAAAACCAGCCAGCACTTTTGACGGACGAGCTGTCAACCCAAACAACCTGAGACGGGTCAAAAGCATGCGTAAGTAGTCCAACAACTGCTGCCAAGACGAGCTGCAAGAAGAATGTCATCAAAAAAAAAAACTTACAGCTGAAAACTGATACAACTGCAGCTTCCGCATCATTCTTGCGAATGTAGCTGGTGCGTTCTGCAACCCGAAAGGCATTCTCGTCCACTGAAACAACCCAAAGGAGTTTGAAACGCAGTCTTTTCCTTATCCTGAGGCAACATAGGTATCTGCCAGTATCCCTTCGCAAGGTCTACTTTGACAAAATACCGACCTTCAGACAAACGACAGAAAAAATCCTCAAACATCTGGAATCGGTTCAGAGTCGAACACAGTGACCTTATTGAGAGCCCGATAATCGATACAGAATCGAATTGAGCCATCAGGCTTACCCACCAGAACGACTGGAGAACTGTACGGTGATATACAGACGGTTCAATCACTCCAAGATCCAATAACCTAACCTCTCTCTGAATGATCTCCCTCTTTGCAAAAGCAAAAGGGTAAGACTTGACCCTAACAGGAACATCAGTAGTCAGTCAGATTAATACAGTGTGGATCTACCTGTACAGCCTTCCCTGGTGTATCTGTCAAGATCATCAGAAAAAATCCTCCAAAAACACTCATCAACTGAGACTTTTGAGTGTCTGACAACTCAGGAGCAACCTTTACATCACGAAATGTCTCGCCTTGAACAGACAAGGTAGTAGGTAATGAAACGTCATCGTCACTCACATCCTGTACAACTCCTACAGAGGAACAATGTACATCCTGTACAACTCCTACAGAGGAACAATGTACATCCTGTACAACTCCTACAGAGGAACAATGTACATCCTGTACACCCGACGGGGAGAAAAACAGGGGAATGTGAACACTCTGCATCCGAAACACCAGTGGAAACAACACAATCCACACAATCCACAGGTAACTAATCATAGACAATGCAGACGCAGAGTCTAATCCCTGAGGAACACAAAGAGCAACATCGAAATTGACAGCAACATTCGTCCGAACCACATACTCTTTCAACATATTGATGTGGAAAACCTTGGACTTTCCATGCATGTCAATACGATAGTTGACAGGTGAACACTTTTCCTTCACAAGAAAAGGACCTTTCCAGGAAACCTTCAACTTATTCTGTTCATCAGAGAGCAAAACAAGAACCTGATCACACACTTTCAATGAACGAGGAGAGCTCTTTCTGTCTGCGTACACCTTATACTTGTCGGTCTGACTGTCAGCGGTCTGTTGTGCCTGAGCACAACTGTCCAGTATCCGATTGTGCAAGTCATGTACATATTGGTAACGTTTTTTTCATCGTCAGTCATCTGTCTGTGTGCCAGTCCACTTATCAGCTAACAAAGCGATAGGACCACGGGGTGAATGACCGAAAAGTAACTCAAAAGGAGAAAAAAAACCTAAAGTCATATTCGGCAACTCCCGATATGCAAACAGAACAGCCGGAATGTACCGATCCCACTGCTTGGGACAGTCACGACAAACCTTCTTCAGCATGGACTTCAAGGTGCCATTAAACCTTTCCACCATCCCGTTAGACTGAGGGTGGTATGGAGTAGTGGTAACAGAAGAAAAATAGACAACAGACGGTACACTTCCTTCATCAGGTCCGAAACAAACTGAGTACCACAATCAGTAAGAATTTCGGAAGGCAAAAACCATACCTTGAAAAAATAGAAAGAAGAGCCTCCGCCACAGTGACTGTGTATCGATACGTTTGAGTGGGACAGCCTCCGGAAACCGAGTAGCTGTATCCACCAACGTCAGAACGTACCGAAAAAGCCAGAAGAAGACACCTCCAAAGGACCAACCAAATCCATCGCTACCTTCTCAAAAGGTACTGAAACCAACGGCATCTTGTGCAACGGCGCACAAGGGACGCGGTTACGAGACACAGTCTTCTGACAAGTATCACATGAACGACAATACTCCTTGACTGACTGAGACACTCCTGGCCAAAAAAGAACGATGCAAGAACTCGCTGTAGAGTACGTCTGATCCCACAATGACCAGAAAAAAAAATGCTGTCATGCGCAGTATGAAGCACAACGTTACGTAACTCCTGAGGAACTACCACCTGACGCTTAACTTCACCCTTGTCCTTGACCAAGCGACATAGAACATCATTAAAAAAAAAAAAAAAAAAGGCTTAGTCAAAGGGGAAGGGGGAACCTCAGTACAACTGAAGAGAACAAATGGCTCAAAGAGGCATCACGCTTCTGCATAGCAGCAAATTCCTTAGGCTGTACATCCAGCACAGACAAATCAGGCACTGACAACGGTACAGGCAACTGTTTCTCCTTGTCTGCCTGTAAACGAGTAGTCACATTACATGGGACAAAAGATCCACCAGCACCTGAACATGCTGAAGTAACACCTGGAAGATTACCAAGAATGAGATCCGTTACTGGGTTCTCAATAACACAGGCAAGCACCTCACCCTCAAAGTAAGGTGTACTAACTGAGACCACAGCAAGAGGGAAAAACCTCAATCTTACCTCCAAAAGAAACGACAATGTTGTTCTTCACCAGTGAACTGGTGCGGAAAACAAAAAAAGCGCACGCCCTCCCGCAGTAGTGCAACCTGTGTCCCCTCAACACAGAACAGTGAAACCCCATTGACAGTTCCTGACTCAACCAGTAAGCCGTCAGTGTTAACATGTGACACCATCGAATGGGAATGGGCTACAGTAGATGGATCGGAAACATTGTCTGACATACCCGCGACATTCACTGCTGACTGCTCTACAGATGGACAATCCCGAGCTTTATGAAAACCAGCAACCACAATTGTAACAACCTGCGGGTGTACCTGAGGTATTATGAGCCTGTCCGCGCTGTCGGCCACGGTTACGCGGATACCGAGAGTTAGACGCTGTTTGACCACCTCTAGGTGTACCGGTATTTGCACCCAAATGACCAGACTGCTGACCACCACCGGTAGCAGACTGTTCAAAACCGGCTGCCATGATCCCGTCCGCTACGAGAATTTTGACCACCGCGGGAATTTTGACCTCCACGGTAACGATTACGGTTCTGATTTGAACGCCAAGAGCCAAATCGGTCTGAACCACACACTGTTTTGGTGATGTGCGAAGGAAGCGACATTTACATCGAAAAAAAACGTCCGTTCCCTTGCGGGCAAACGTCCGATCAGGATGCGCAGTCCTGTACTGTTCCGCAAGCTCGCACATTTCTTCAGCGCTCGCGAACCGACCTTTCTTTTAGAAAAAACAGCCAAGTCCTTTGAAACGCTGTTTAAAATCTGCTCACGCAAAAAAAAGATCAGATCACGAAGTTCCGCATAATCCTTTTTAGTTTTGGACAAGTCAATCCACCGATCAAGAAAATGCGCAGACCGAATCAAATACGCAGGAAATGACTCGCCTTTCTCCGGACGCACGGTACGGAATTTCTCGCGAAATCCTTCGGCGGTACACCGGTAACGCTTAAGTAATTCATCCTTAAGTTCATCCCATGTTAAAGTATCCTTCGCTGCCAAAGAATGATACAGCGTCAACGCACTGCCCTTGAAAGAGACGCAATATACAATACCCACTTATCTTTGGGCCACTCGCAAGAAGTAGCATGACTCTCAAATCTAAACAAAAATGCATCAATCTCATCTTTGTTTTCATCAAAGACAGGCATCTTGGGGATATATAAGGAGACGACCAGAAATAGGTTTCGCATCACCAGAACCCTGCGCAGAACCATTGTCTGTACACCAAAAGCTTTTAATTTCTCCATTTCAAGCTGAAGCTTCTTACTTTCTAACTCTAAATCCCTATCTTTTAAATCTTTCTCATCTAACTCTAACTCCTCTCTCTTTCTCTCTCTTTCTCTCTCTTTCTCCTTTTCTCTCTCTCTCTTTTCTTCTCTTCTCTCTTCTCTTTTCTCTTCTCTTCTTCTCTTCTCTTTTTCTCTCTCTTTTCTCTTTCTCTCTCTCTTTCTTCTTTTTCCTTTTTTTCTTTCTCTTCTCTTGCGCGCTCAGCGCGATCGCGATCACACTGTTTTTGACATATTGAATCAAGTCCGGCCCATCAAGGCCTAACGTCTTACCCTGAGACAGGTAGGTCTCAAAGGCCGACATTTTGAATGAAAATTTTTTTTTTTAATAAAAAAAAAAAAAAAAAAAAATGAAAAAGAAAAAAAACAAATGAAAATTTACTTTAAATTTGAAAAAAAAAAAAAGAAAAATGAAATGAATTTAAAGTTTCAGTATAAAATTTTCCTTCCACTCACACCAAAATCCAATCACTCCTATACACACTAATAAAAAAAAAAAAAAAATGTTTTCAAACAGCAAAACCAAGAAGAATTTCCAAGAAAAAAAAAAAAAAAAATTTGGACAGGCCTCCAAAATGATCACCCTTTTGGATCAAATCAGTGGCCAGGGGAAGGAGAAAAATCGAATTCAAATAAAATAGGAAAGAAAAAAAAGTTGTGAAACGAAAAAAAAAAAAAAAAAAAAACGTAAGGCTAAGCGTCTCCCATCGCCATGCCCCCTTGCTACCCGCAAGAGAAGGTGGAAGCTCACCAGCCTATGGAACAATGCCCTAACAAAAACAGAGGTAGAAATAGAAAAAGAGGCACTCACTCAACAATCCTTTCACATACACATACACAAAAAAAAAAAAAAAAAAAACATTAAAACATAAAAACAATGAAAAAAAAAAACACCTAAAAAGGGGATAATACACAATCACTATCAGAAACCCTACCTAAGAAATGAGAATGAGAAAATTTTCAAACTAGATAGGTGCCTATGATGATAAAATACGAGATAGAGAGAAGTCAGAAAAAAGCAAAAGTAGACAGAGTGGAAATCACCAAGACAGTAAGAAAAAAAAAGTAAGACTAGAAATTAGAAAAAAGCCCTCTGGACTACCCTACTGGCACAGCCCACCGTATAATCGGAGACGGGACTAGCACAAAAAATACTAGAATAGGAAAAAAAAAAACACACACACAAACACACACACACACACACATAGGGGGGGGGGGGGAAGGGGGGGGGGGGGGGGGGGGACAATGAAAAGTGAACACTAAGTCTTAAGTGGGGTTGGGAAGGGAAAAAAAAAAAAATTATTTTGCCACTCCAGAAAAAAAAAAAAAAAAAAAAACAAAAAACAAAAAAAAGGGGTATAAATCAAAGTTGCAATAAAAATAAAGGAGGGTTACAAAACAAAATTATTTCAAAATTTGAAATAAAAAATCAGGAAATGGATACAATATAAAGAAACTGATTCAAAATAATGAAAGGAATCAAATTTATGCAATTAATAATAAGTACAAGAAGGGGTTTTTTTAACAAGAAAAATTACCAAAAAAAAAAAAAAAAAACTGGGGAGGGTATAATGGGGGGGGGGGGGGGGGGGGGGGGGGGGGGGGGGGGGGGGGAAAATCCTTAAAATAAAAAAAAAGTAGAAAAAAAAAAAAAAAAAAAAAAAAAACGGAATACAAAAGGAGGAGGGGGGATTCACAGCAAATTCTGTTCAAATTGCTGAATAATAAATCAAGAAAGGAAATATGGGGAGGGGTTTAAATGGAAATTTTTACAATATAAAAGAAAATTAGGGGGGGGGGGGGGGGGGGGGGGGGGGGGGGGGGGGGGGATCCAAATAGAAAAGGTAATTATACGTAATAATCAAATGTTCCCACACAACATTCACTAATACCTTAAAAAGCAAATCATTTTTTTTTTTTTTTTTCAAAATGGGGGGGGGGGAACATCACAACCAAGGGAGGGGGTAACGAAACAAAAACAAAGTTCCAAGTCGGGGTCACCACTGTCAGACGTACGATATCCATGCATGCACGCACACACACACACGAACATGACGTCTTTCCTCCGCACACACTGCATCCACTCCATACACATAAGGCGCAAACAAAGGTCAATTTTGATTTCATCCCCTCCTTAATCTTTTAAAATCCCATGGGGGTTTTTTTTACTCTGGCATCAATCAAAGCTTATATATTTTCATTATTGTGATCTTTCAGCTGGTGCAACCAATCAAGCACGCTTCTTCTGCGCACAATACTGATTTTGCAGGTTTACTCACTGCAAGTGTCCACACACACTCTCTGTGGTGTCCGGAACTGGCTTCCTCTGTGCGGGGATCCCATACTGCCCATTACACATCACAACTACTGGTCGGCGACAAACTTTTGCCCAACCTGGATCTTCCCGCGGATCGGAGCTTGGCCCGGGAACGCGCGCAGCCCCCGGCCATCCACCTTAGTGCCCGATCTCCAGTCTCTTCTTTCTTCTACCGCACGGGGAGTCGGCCCAGCTATAACAAACCGGATAAACACGAGTTCAAAACACTGCCAGCCAGTTAGCAGTCATGTTACACTTTAACATTTTTGAACTCTTCAATTTTTCAAACATAGTTTCGGTTCCGACAATAAACCGTTGAAAAAACAAAATGGAGAATCATCTAGATTCTCACAATATAAAATTAGATACTTACGGCTTGAGTACCGGTCAATCAACTACAATTCACATACTTCTGTATGTGTTAGGCCTCTGCCTTTATCAATGGGCACAGTCCGCCTCTTCTTCATCTAAATCATCTGTTCCATTCTCAGAGTGCGCACCGATACAGGTCAACGCCTGTTTATATTCAAATCGTGAACAGTGTTAAAAATTTCACTCAAACCCTGGGCCACGTTCAGTCAGTACGCTCCCCTGTGTCACACGACTAACCTATAGTGTAACGCACGAATCAATAATTTTGTTTAATCTGTACTGTCTCATGTAATCGCGTAGCATACGAAATATCGCTCCGCAT
>JADBJO010013356.1:27500-52804 GCA_016801955.1 Conus betulinus | reverse complement strand
ATACCACTACTTTCTACATCCTAAGGACATAAGAGCAAGCTTTGTGAATAATCACTATTTTATTGCCCAATCATTGGCGAACACCAAAGCTGCTGCTTGTAAGTTGTGGAATGGGTGCTCGGTACTTATCCTTGGATTAATTATTTGTAATGTAGGATGTTGTATATATATATATATGTAAAGGGGGGTTATATATATATGAGAGTATATATGTGTGTGTGTGAGTGTGTGTGTTGTGGTGTGTGTGAGAGGATGGAGGAGAGAGAGAGAGAGATGAGGGAGGAGGATGAGAGATAGAGAGAGAGCATATCGCGCCCGCCCGCGCCCAGTTGTTCCAGATCACGGAAAATTAACCGCGATAGTTCCAGATCAAACGATACATCTTGTATTATTACTTATGACAACAAGTATCTTTTAAAGATCGAAAAGAGAGTCAAGATCCAAAAACTGCGTCAAACTCGGCCAAATATGGTATAACGATAGAAGAAAGCTAAAAACAAAACAAAAAACAAAAAAAACAAACAACAACAAAAAACAAAAAAACAAACAAAAAAAAACCAATAATTACAAATGAATTCTTTTAAGGTGACCAGCTATGATAATCATGATAATCTTACAATTGGCTTACAAGAGTACGTATTAATCATCATATCAATTATCGCACAATAGCTCTTAAAAATTCTTATTAGAACACAGAAAATAAATCCATAATTACAGCAATCGCTGAAACTACCTGTCTTGTTACACTCCCCCCCCCCCCCCCCCCCCCCCCACACACACACACACACACACTTTCTTCAACATTGTCAGATAAAAACAGTTTTTTCAACTTTTTTTTCACTTTCTTAACACCGTCAGTATGATAATCTGAAATATTTTCTGCTTTGTTTGACGTTGTCAGATCTGAACATATTTTCTGCTTTGTTTGACGTTGCCAGACAGGATAGTCTGAACTCTTTGTTTGCTTTGGGTTTTTTTTTTTTCGCTTTCTTTGTCAGATAGGACAGGATGGACATTAATCTGCTCTCCCTCAACATTGTCAGATACGACAACTTCCACATTTTTGTCCCATTGACAGATCCGGGAACTTGAACATCATCTTTCACTTTCTTTAACATTGTCAGATAGGACAAATGAGACATGTTCCAATTTTCTTTAATTAAGATTGGTCAGGGAGGACAGTTTTGAACATCGTTTATCCACGTTCTTTAACACTGTCAGACAGGAAAACTTAAAATTTTTGTCCTATTTCTTTAACACGTCAGGTAGGGGGACAGTTTGAACATTTTTTTTTATCCACTTTCTTTAGCACTGTCAGGTAGGACAGTTTGAACACATTTTTATCCACTTTCTTTAACATTGTCAGGTAGGACAGTTTGAACATTTTTATCCACTTTCTTTAACATTGTCAGGTAGGACAGTTTGAACATTTTTATCCACTTTCTTTAACTAACATTGTCAGGTAGGACAGTTTGAACATTTTTATCCACTTTCTTTAACTAACATTGTCAGGTAGGACAGTTTGAACATTTTTATCCACTTTCTTTAACTAACATTGTCAGGTAGGACAGTTTGACATTTTTATCCACTTTCTTTAACATTGTCAGGTAGGACAGTTTGAACATTTTTATCCACTTTCTTTAACTAGCATTGTCAGGTAGGACAGTTTGAACATTTTTTATCCACTTTCTTTAACTAACATTGTCAGGTAGGACAGTTTGAACATTTTTATCCACTTTCTTTAACTAACATTGTCAGGTAGGACAGTTTGAACATTTTTATCCACTTTCTTTAACTAACATTGTCAGGTAGGACAGTTTGAACATTTTTTATCCACTTTCTTTAACTAACATTGTCAGGTAGGACAGTTTGAACATTTTTTATCCACTTTCTTTAACATTGTCAGGTAGGACAGTTTTGAACATTTTTATCCACTTCTTTAACTAACATTGTCAGGTAGGACAGTTTGAACATTTTTTTTTAACTAACATTGTCAGGTAGGACTTTTGAACATTTTTATCCACTTTCTTTAACTAACATTGTCAGGTAGGACAGTTTGAACATTTTTTCATCCACTTTCTTTAACTAACATTGTCAGGTAGGACAGTTTGAACATTTTTATCCACTTTCTTTAACAACATTGTCAGGTAGGACAGTTTGAACATTTTTTATCCACTTTCTTTAACTAACATTGTCAGGTAGGACAGTTTGAACATTTTTATCCACTTTCTTTAACTAACATTGTCAGGTAGGACAGTTTGAAACATTTTTTATCCACTTTCTTTAACTAACATTGTCAGGTAGGACAGTTTGAACATTTTTATCCACTTTCTTTAACATTGTCAGGTAGGACAGTTTGAACATTTTTATCCACTTTCTTTAACATTGTCAGGTAGGACAGTTTGAACATTTTTATCCACTTTCTTTAACTAACATTGTCAGGTAGGACAGTTTGAACATTTTTTTATCCACTTTCTCTTTAACATTGTCAGGTAGGACAGTTTGAACATTTTATCCACTTTCTTTAACATTGTCAGGTAGGACAGTTTGAACATTTTTATCCACTTTCTTTAACTAACATTGTCAGGTAGGACAGTTTTGAACATTTTTTTTTCCACTTTTCTTTAACTAACATTGTCAGGTAGGACAGTTTGAACATTTTATCCACTTTCTTTAACATTGTCAGGTAGTAGGACAGTTTTGAACATTTTTATCCACTTTCTTAAAACATTGTCAGGTAGGACAGTTTGAACATTTTTATCCACTTTCTTTAACTAACATTGTCAGGTAGGACAGTTTGAACATTTTTATCCACTTTCTTTAACTAACATTGTCAGGTAGGACAGTTTGAACATTTTTATCCACTTTCTTTAACTACATTGTCAGGTAGGACAGTTTGAACATTTTATCCACTTTCTTTAACAACTGTCAGGTAGGACAGTTTGAACATTTTTTCCATCCACTTTAACTAAACATTGTCAGGTAGGACAGTTTGAACATTTTTTATCCACTTTCTTTAACTAACATTGTCAGGTAGGACAGTTTGAACATTTTTTATCCACTTTCTTTAACTAACATTGTCAGGTAGGACAGTTTGAACATTTTTTTTATCCACTTTCTTAACTAACATTGTCAGGTAGGACAGTTTGAACATTTTTTATCCACTTTCTTTAACTAACATTGTCAGGTAGGACAGTTTGAACATTTTTTATCCACTTTCTTTTTAACTAACATTGTCAGGTAGGACAGTTTGAACATTTTTATCCACTTTCTTTAGCATTGTCAGGTAGGACAGTTTGAACACATTTTATCCACTTTCTTTAACATTGTCAGGTAGGACAGTTTGAAACATTTTTTATCCACTTTCTTTAACTAACATTGTCAGGTAGGACAGTTTGAACATTTTTATCCACTTCCTTTAACTATTGTCAGGTAGGACAGTTTGAACATCTTTTATCTGTGTGTTTTTTTTTTTTTTTAACATTGTCAGGTAGGACACAGTTTGAACATTTTTATCCCCGTTCTTGAACATTGTCAGATAGGACAGTCTGAAGATATCTCCATTTTCTTCAATAGTGTCAAATAGGTGAGTTAGATCTCTTCTTTTTCGTTTCCCCCCCCCCCCCCCCCCCCCCCCCCCCCCCCCCCCCCCCCCCCACCCCCCCCCCCCCCCCCCCCCCCCCCTTTGTTTCACATCAAGAGGTAGGCGAGTCTGGATATTTTTCCCCCACTTGTTTGAACATGATGACAAAAAGTTTGGACATTGTTTTCAGTTTTTCTTTACCGTTACAAAATAGGACATTTTGTGTTCTCTTTTCCATTTTCTTTAACATTGTCAGCTAGAACAAGTATGACCTTTTCTTTAATGATACGACGTTTGGGCATTTTCCCCACTGTAATCATTGCAAAGTAGGCAAAAAATTGCCAGATAGGACAATTAGGACTTTTCCCCATGTTCTATTAACACTGCAACATAATAAGACAGTTTTGACATGAATTTTGTTCCCACGTTCTTAACATTGCAATATACGACAAATGCGGAATGTTTTTTTTTTTCCTTCACTTTAGTCATGCGACCTAGGACAGTTGACATTTTCCGAGTTTAGGTTTAATGGAGGTGAAGAGAATTGTCCGACCTTGAGGAGATCTGAGCTCTACAGAGTACCTCCCTGTGTTGTTGGGCTTTTGGTTTTGGTGCCATGGCACTTCATTCCTGTCGGTAAAGACCTTTTCATGTCTAATGGGAAGACTGGCTGGAAGTTCGCCACAGGAGTTCAAATCATTGTACACATCCTTCATAACGTGCAGAGAACCACTGGAGGCTTTCTCTCTCATATTCCCCTGTCTTCTTCGTCTGGGTCCGCTTTTTTTTCTTCTTCTTCTTTTTGCTGTGTTTGCTCGCTTGCTGGCTTTCTTGCTTGCGTGTTTTTGTTCTCTTTTTGTTTTCACATTTGTCAATTGCTTTTACACCACGATTGTGGTACATTTCAGGAAATGAAGGGGGAAAAATAACAGGTAAGTAAAAAAGAAAGAAAACAGAGAGTAAATTGAAGTTATACAGAATTGTAAGAGAGAGAGAGAGAGAGAGAGAGAGAGAGAGAGACAGACAGACAGACAGACAGACAGACAGACAGACAGAAAGACAGAGACAGAGAGAGAGAGATGTGGGGGTAGAGAGGGGGATGAGAGGTGATCCTTGTCTAAAAACTACTATATACCAAACAATGGATGGTGCATATGGAGATTATTTCATTGCTTCTGTATCAACACGCTGTTTTTTCCCGCTCTGGGTTTCATTCCTTGGTTTTTGTAAGTTTTACACAACACACACACACACACAGAGAGAAAAGGGGGGGGGGGAGGGGGGAGAGCCGCACTTCCACGTCTATATGGAGGTCCTTAACAGTGTGTACAACTGTCACGTGTGGAATAGCCTAAACAGTTCTTGTTTCACTCCAATACAGCATAGGCTACAGGCCGTTTAAGAAAATCAACTCTGTGTGTGTGTGTGTGTGTGTGTGTGTGTGTGGCTCCTATGTACATCAATCTTCCTCAATTTTTTTTCTCGGCTTATAACGGTTTTGTAAAGCAGACTTGTTGTGGGCTGTCTGTTCCAGGTGAATGCTCAATGATCATAACACACACACACCACACCACACACACACACAATCAAATCAAAGCTTTTGCCACACTTTCTCCAGTTTTGTCCCGTTCTCTCAGTTTCACTCAAAACCAGTTTCATCATCATCTATCACCTGGCCTTTATAAGTCACCTGGCCTTTAACAAGAAGGTCGGCCCAGTCTGTTATTGTTCCTGTCACACGTAAACATGACAACAACGTTTAGCTGGCAGTCTGTTGTTGTTCCTGTCACAGGCAAACATGACAACGTTTTACTGGCAGTCTGTGTGACTGTTCCTGTCACAGGTAACCATGACAACGTCTTGCTGGCAGTCTGTTATTGTTCCTGTCACAGGTAACCACGACAACAACGTTTTGCTGGCAGTCTGTTATTGCTCCTGTCACAGGTAAAACATGACAACGTTTTGCCGGCAGTTTTCACTTGCACATTTCTATGACTGCAGTGGGTCACAGATTTCTTCATTCAACCTGTACGTTGCGCAAAACATATACACTGCTACTGAGTGCGCGCGCACGCACACACATACACATACAAACACACGTATGCGCATATCCCACGTAAGCACGCACGCGCACACACAGACACGCGTGCGCGCGGGTCCTCTCTTTCAACTACTTGAAAGTATTAGATTGTTCGTCTTTGTATTTGTCTGACTTTATTCAAGTTTAAAAGGCTGTGCCAGTCTTGAATAAAAATGTTACTCTGTGTTAGGTTTCTTAGTGTTTCCTTATGGGAGCAAAGACTACCCCATTTGTTTATGTTTACTGTTCCCTGCCTCATTTCATTTCCAATTCGTTTTGATTAAATCGAGGTTATTTGTATTTGTTTCTGTCTTTGTGTTTTTCTTTTGATCTCCCTTGCATCCTTGGGTGGATCCTCAAGCGTAGGCTCAAAGATTGCCCCCTACATTTTATACTATTTGCATAATATCTGTCGTTTTTCAGCAACTTTTTTCCTCCCCACACTTTCGTTTGGTTTCCTTTACTACTCTTCGCTGGCTGCTTCGGGGGTGCTATTGGATTCTTTTTTTGCACCCTTGGTGGTGAGAAACACCACGGTATTACGGACTGTGGTGTGGTGTCCTATTTGACGCCAGGAGCGCAGATACAGCCAACCGTGTCTCTCTGATGAGTTTTCCGACCCAACCGACAAAAGACCTCGAAGCAGGCAATACAAAAGACCTCGACCTCGAAGCAGGCAATACAAAAGAACCTCGGAGCAGGCAATACAAATATATAACTGCTCTTAAAAAGGGATTGCGATGGTTCCCTTGGACAGCCAGTGAAAAGTTTTCATATTTTCTTAATTTCATATTTCCAGTTTTTTTACATTTTCAACCTCCTGCCGCCCTTCTTAAGTTCAAGGTTTTGCCAAATCATTGCTCTGAAGACAATTTGGTTGGCCTGCTCTTGCTTTTTTCTCTCCCTATTAGTTTGTTCGTCTTTGTGTTTTGTCTGACTTTATTCAAGTTTAAAAGGCTGTGCCAGTCTTGAATAAAAGTTACTCTGTATTAGGTTTCCTTATGGGAGCAAAGACTACCCCATTTGTTTATTATTTGAAAAGAAATCTAGATTATCAGTCAAAACTAAGTTTCCTGGATAACTTTTTTTTTTTTTTTTTTTTTTTCCCTTTTAAACATTTGTAGAGGTAACAGGTTTCTTATTGTTTGAGAAAATCATGGCCCTAGTAATGTAAAGCATATTTCGAGTACTTTCATGTAAGCGAATTACCTGAAGATGATTAAAAAAAAAGCCGATTTTTTTTTTTTTTTTTTTTTTTTTTTTGCGAATCTTATGTTCCAGAGCCAAATGATGAATTGGCATTGATTGTTTCACAGGAGATGCCTTTTTAGAATGAAAGCAGTGAACTGAAAAAAACGTAAAAAAAAAACAAAAAAAAAAAAAAAAAAAAAAAAACGTTACTGCAGCACGTTTACTCTGCAGCATGGTCCCTAAGAGAACAGCACCATAGGAAAAATTTAGAAAAAAGAAAAGGGGTTGGGGGGTTAGTAGTACCGCCACAGACACAAACGCATTACAGAAACAAAAACACAATGCATTTCGACCTCTTGGGTCTTCTTCAGGCAAAAAACAGACAACCACTATTAGGACAGTGAAAAACGAAGAACGAGAAACCAATGAATATGAGAAGTGGTTTCTCGTTCTTCGTTTTTCACTGTCCTAAGTGTTTTTGTTTTTTGCCTGAAGAAGACCCAAAGAGGTCGAAATGCATTGTGTTTTTGCCCTGTAAATCTGTTGTATCTGTTGCAGTAATTAACCCCTTTTCTTTCTGACTTTTGCTTCATTTCCCGCCCCCAGTCACTCCGTTGTGAAACTAACGGCACTATAGGGGTTAAAAGGGTGTCATGTTTTTGTTTTTTAGAGGATCAGCCACGTGTTTGGAATGAATGTTTGAAATGAATGTGAGATTTGATATCCTCTGTGATGGCCCAGGTCTTGTTTTCTCCGACGTGTAATCTCACTATTTAACATCTTAGTCACTATGCAAATAACTGAATAAAAATAATGAATATAAACTGATAATTAGCGGATTTTGATGTCTCCTTTTTTTTTTTTTTTCGTAGCCTGAAGTGGTCAAATATGAAAGTCACAATGATCAGTACATTCTTTTTTCTGTAATCTGTTATAAATGTTTCAGTTTTTCTTCCATCTCTGTGTGAGCTTTTTGTCCCCTGTGGTAGTTTTTGTTTCACATTTATTTCTTTTGTTTGTGATTCTGATATTTGATCAGCAGTGTCTGAAGTTACACTAGCACCTACCCCTACCCCCACCTCCCTATAAACCACATTGAGTCCAGTCTGGGTTGGTATCTGCCAGTCTCTGCGAACATGACTTTGCTAATGAATGGTGCTGTGCTCATGCAGTCTTAATGCTATGCACACAAATCAGGCACTCAACTCACCACACAAAAGTGTCAACCTGCAGGCTTAGTGCTTGGACACAGAACACGTTCCACACAACTCGCTAACCCCTCCACAGCCCACAGAAAGAGACAAGACAGACAGACAGCGCGGTGAGACGCCTAATTGTTAATTAACTCCCCCGTTTATATATCTCACGCGCTTATCAGTTGTCAATTTCCCCCCGCGTGCGTCGCGGACGACCGCGCTCGCGCTCAGGACGATTGATTGACAAACGGGAGCTGTTGAAATCAACAACGGTTTTTTTCCTCCCCGCACTCGGGCGCCGCCATTCGTTTGTTTGGCGCCTAAGCCCCGCCTCTGTTGGCCAGCCGACTTTCAATCCCCCCCCCCCCCCCCCCCCCCCCCCCCACCCTACCCCCCCCCCTTTCTCACGCTTAGGATGATGCTCCAGGACTGGCTGCTGGTCGCCCCGCCTACCTCGTGGAGGAGCTCCCCCACCCCCCCCCCAGCGACCCCCGCCTCCCTGACTACCTGGCGTGCTGCGAGCCAGACCAAAGGAAGAAGCTGTCAACAGCAGTCAGGTTGAGGACAGCCACAGAGAACCGTCCGGCATCGACCCGCAGTCTTGGAAACAGTCCGCGAAACCTGGTGTATAAAAGAAACATACAAAGCTGAAACAAACGGAACAAGCCAATCAGGAGCGAGAAAAACAGAAAGAAAAGAAAGACAGGTGTCGGATCAGTAGAAGATCTGTGTAAACAAACGCGCGCGCGCACACACACACACACACACACACACACACTGGTGCAGGGCAATACAATCGCCGTTTGTGAGTTTCCAGCTCAGAAGCAATGGTTCCAACACATTGTTATCATTGGCATACAGAAGGCTTTGTTGTTGTTGTTGTTTTCTCTTCTGGTTGTCCCCTCTTTTTCTTCTAATCGTAACTTACATTGTTCATATTTGCTAGTTTTTATTTTTTTTATTCCTCCAGTTGTGCGTTGGTTCACAAAATGAAGAGTTACTTGAACTCGTTCTGTTTCCCCCATGTCTTTATGCTTCTTCATTTTCTTCTGCCTTCTTCTTCTTCTTCTGTAAATTCGTGACTATCAGAAGCGTTCTTGTGTTCTTGTGTCCCTGTGTTACGTTGCACAGTGTCAGGTGTCATACGGTATCGTATTATATGACATACTGAACTGTATATCATCGCATGGAGAGAGAGAGAGAGAGAGTTTCAGTTTCAGAAAGTCGACTACAGTGTAAAGTCTTTCAGAAAAAAAAAATGTCAATTCAAACCCACACAACTTTCCACAAAGTGTGTACTCCAATAGTTTCAGTTTCAAAAGTCAAAAGTCGACTACAGCGTAAAGCCTTTCAGAAGAAAGATCAAGATCAACTATAAAGAAACCGGACTTCGGCCGTCCTGAAGCCCCCCACCCCCACCCACCCACCCATTCATGCACTTCATCAGGACACATCCCTGGAGTAAAGAATCTGGAGCATTTAACATGCCTAAAAGGAACATGACAGCACAACAGAACATGCCCCAAAAACTATGACAGCACAACAGAACATGCCCCCAAAGACCATGACAGCACAACAGAAACATGCCCCAAAAGACCATGACAGCATTACAGAACATGCAAAAAAAAAACATGACAGCACAACAGAACATGCCCCAAAAAGAACATGACAGCACAACAGAACATGCCTAAAAAGAACATGACAGCACAACAGAACATGCCTAAAAAACCATGACAGCACAACAGAACATGCCCCAAAAGACCATGACAGCACAACACAACATGCCAAAAAAAACATGACAGCACAACAGAACATGCCCCAAAAGAACATGACAGCAGCACAACATGAACATGTCTAAAAACCACCATGACAGCACAACAGAACATGGCTAAAAAACAGACCATGACAGCACAACAGAACATGGCTAAAAACACCATGACAGCACAACAGAACATGCCTAAAAACACCATGACAGCACAACAGAACATGTCGAAAAAACACCATGACAGCAAAAAAACAACAGAACATGCCTAAAAACACCATGAACACAGACGGTACAGAATGCACACACGTACTAGTGTCCACTTTGGACAGGGTTGCCGTCTCACTGTCTAATCGCAGATCATTCAGGCCCGCAACAGACAACCTGGCATAGTATAGGTCGTAAAGAGAAAGAGGGGGGGGGGGAGACATGCTAGAATGACATGCTAGAATGAAGGGGGGGGGGGGGGGGGAACAACAACAGCCAGTGAGCATTCAGTTTGCGTTTTCTAACCTTAGGGATGCTGAGGGGTTTTGGGCTTGATCCCTTGGTGGTGAGAACACCACAGGTAGTGCAGCTGCATCTGATGCTCAGGCGAGGACGGACACAATCAGCCCAGTTCGCTGGTCAGTCCCACTGTGGGGACCGGACACGATCAGCCCAGTTCAATGGTCAGTCCCACTGTGGGGACCGGACACGATCAGCCCAGTTCACTGGTCAGTCCCACTGAACGGATGTAAGTGGGCTGTGAACGGACGATGTCAATGGTTCTGTGGTCAAAACGGACATCGACGTGTCCCAGTATGCTGCTGGTGAAGAAGGGGAATGTTTATAGTCTACCGCTCTCTACTCCATTCCCATTTTCTGGTGAAGAAGGGGAATGTTTATAGTCTACCGCTCTCTAGAAGGGGAATGTTTATAGTCTACCGCTCTCTACTCCATTCCCATTTTCTGGTAAAGAAGGGGAATGTTTATAGTCTACCGCTCTCTACTCCATTCCCATTTTCTGGTGAAGAAGAGAAATGTTTATAGTCTACCACTCTCTACTCCATTTCCATTTTCTGGTGAAGAAGGGGAATGTTTATAGTCTACCGCTCTCTACTCCATTCCCATTTTCTGGTGAAGAAGGGGAATGTTTATAGTCTACCGTTCTCTACTTCATTCCCATTTTCTGGTGAAGAAGGGGAATATTTATAGTCTACCGTTCTCTACTTCATTCCCATTTTCTGGTGCAGGGGGGGAATGCTTATGGTCTACCGCTCTCTACTTCATTCCCATTCTTCTGGTAAGGGATGGAATGTTTATAGTCTAACGTTCTCTATTTCATTCCCATTTTCTGGTAAAGGATGGAATGTTTACAGACTAACGTTCTCTATTTCATTCCCATTTTCTGGTAAAGGATGGAATGTTTACAGACTAACGTTCTCTATTTCATGCCCATTTTCTGGTAAAGGATGGAATGTTTACAGACTAACGTTCTCTATTTCATTCCCAGTTTTTGTCCTTTCTCCTCCAAACTCCTTCCCCTTCCACCTAAAACCTTTTCAAAAAAAAAAAAATCTCTTCGAAGTCTACAGTTATGCTAACGGACAAATTGTTAGTCCGCAACCCTTCCTCCCCTCCCCTCCCACCACTCATTTTTGTTCAGTGCATTATTGGTCGGGAGACTGCATCTCTTAAGAGATTCTAGTTGAGACTTGTTCTGCACAATTTCTAGCTGCTAATAATGCTTGGGTTAACAAAACAGCGGAGATGACCACTCAGACTCTTGGCACCTCTCTTCACCTTTCCTTCATCCTGAAATACAGGTTCCAAGATTTGTCCCTCTATGCATTGCCCTTCACTCGCTGATTATCGTTTTCATGCAGCGTTTGTTTTCCATGGAGCTGCCCTCTCAGTTTGATGTTTTGCTCTTCATTGTCTGCTTAGTGTAAGGCGGATGACAAGTAGGGAGGGAGGAGGGGGGAGGCGCAGGAGATGGGGAAGAGAGCGAGTGGACACATCATCTTCCACATCAACACCAGCTCCTTGGTTTCCTCTTTTCTTTCGAATCATAGCTGGACCAACGCGGACCGGTTTGGACCGAACCAACCTCACTGACCTACCAAGATAAGGATCATAAAGATGAAGTGTTGTTAAGAATGCATCTTACTGAAAAGCACAGTGATTCAGCGTGAGGAGTAGTTTCGTTCAACAAAAGGTTCAAAGTAGGGAAGAGGTCAAACATTAACAAGGCGCACATTATTCAAATTAAGCCAAGACAAGTATCAAATGTTCATAATGGAATTGTGAAATCACGCATGGAAACAATATAGTCCTTGCAGCACATAGACACGATCAAAATTTAAGGTGCAGGGATTCACGACAAAATACACAAAAGGCCTCCCCGTTGCGAACTGTAGGAGGTAAAAACATATCTTTCTATAAAAGTTTGCACACAATACTACTACTACTACTACTACTACTAATTATAATAATGTGGCTGTTCAAGTTTGTCCCACCTCTCTCTCTCTCTCTCTCTCTCTCTCTCTCTCTCTCTCACACAACACACACACACACACACACACACACACACACATACACACACACCAACAACAACAACACACAATTTTTTTCACAATATTCCTGGCTCATGCACACGAGCGTGACAACACACACACACACACACACACACACACACACCACACACACATGCACACACACACACACATGCACGCATGCACACACACACACACACACACACACACACACACACACACACACACACCGCCCCCGCCACCACCACCAATGCCTGAGACCTTTGAAGGATACTGAGGTATGGACATCAAACATACTACAAGTTCAGTGTGGCCTCGCAAGGTTATTCGACATAACTAGAAACGAAGAGGAAAACGGGAAATACAGAAGGAAAGAGACAAAGAAGAGACGTAGCACGTGACAAAGATGTATCCGCTTTGTTTGTTTGTTTACTGGTTCCCAGGAAGAGTCATGCTACAGGAAACAATAACAGAAAGCAAACTAACCGAAAGTTACCTCATTTTGTTCTTACTAACATTGTCACTGTCCTTGGTGGAATTATCATGATTAAGGCCCATATCTTTTATATGAGAGATCGATTTGCCAGTCTCATTCAATTTGTATCTTTAACAGTTCACATTGTAAATCTGTTTCTGCTATTCACAATTAGAATTCAATTTGTATCGTTAACAGATCACACTGTAATCTGTTTCTGCTATTCACAATTAGAATTCAATTTGTTTCGTTAACAGATCACACTGTAAATCAATCTCTTTCTGTTATTTCTTTATACGAGAGATCGATTTGCCAGTCTAATGCAATTTGTAGCTTTAACAGTTCACACTGTAAGTCTGTTTCTGTTATTCACAATGAGTTCTGAAGTGGAGACCCAATGACAAGATAGCTTCGTATGAAACGACAGCACAGAGTGAAATCCACCGATGCGTGTTTGTGTGGAATACTGTGCTTGATACTTGTGATCATTCTCACCAACTCTCAGTAACATCAGTGCACTGCTGGTAGGCTACAAATTAAGGACAAAGTGTAAAGAGATAAATAAATCATCATAGTAATTTATGACCAAATTAAATGTAAAAAAAAAAAACCAAACGACATTGAGCTGAGCGATGCAACTTGAAGTGGCACTCTGCTTTGTGGCAGGTGGTACAAACAACATGATGGACGTTCGGTGTGTGAATGCACTGGTCAGTGACAGCTTTGACGTCTTCATTTTGATTTGCTTCAGAAATACCGCGAAGATTTCCCACCAATCATCTCCCACTAACAACATAGCCCAGCCGATCGCAAGGGGCCGTATCGGAGCGGTCACTTTATTGATGGTGTGCATGCTCACAAAAAACAGCCACATAACTGGACAGAGGTTCTGCTGGACCTGTTGTCCTCTAAGGTAACGTAGGCCTGCTCCTTGTGAGTGAGCGTGGGAGGTTAAGGGCAGTCACACACGTGGCAAGGAAACAGGGGCTGGTACTCTGCTAGATTCACATCTTGCTGATAGATGTGTCGGGCCATGCGATTCGCCCAACACTGTCAACTTTCTCGTACAGGCTAGTGCAGTTTATAGCTTTAAGAGCTGCAAACACAGACTGGACCCACCAAGAAACGTGGAAGTGTTAAAAGCCTGTGTGTTCGTCTGGGCTATAATCAAAGCGAAACTCTATCCTTGAACAGAAACGAAATACTGTAGGCTATAAGAAATATGTGGACAAATTCCTTTCAGATTCCACCCTCGCTCCCATCCCGCCCCCCCCCCCCCCCCCCCCCCCCCCCCCCCCCCTGGGCACAATAGTCAACGTTGTCTTTTTTTTTTTTTAATGGTAGACCGTTTTTGAAGGGAAGGGAGGACAACTTTGGGGGTGTTTTTTTTTTTGTTTGTTTTTTGTTTGTTTTTTACCTGTCAGCTCCACGTTTTCCGATCCGGCAGCATTATAATCAAAGGCCAATGAATCAGCCTTTAGCACGGCCACTGTCTGCCTTGGCGCAGGACGGCTACACGTGCGCACATCATAACAAACTAAGCGCGGAATACTAAGTGAGAGCGACTAACTGCATCAGTCGTGTTCCGTGTCCACGGCCCGCGCAAACGCCCTCACACGCGCCAGCTGTGGCACGCACCGCTATGCAAATGAGCCGCCAGCAGATAGAGCACATTGCAGGCCCATTGGCTACCATTTTATTATGACGGGCGCGTGCAGCCTCGTTGTAGGCGGCGCACGCGCAGACAATGGTTCTGTTTATCACGAGGTCGTCTGTCCGGCCGGCGAAAGTTTCAATAAAGAAATCGCTGTGTGGTTGGTGTCGTTGGATGAATCGAGTCAGGCCCGTTTATCTGTCGACATCTTGCCTTTCCCCCAGGCTGTCTTTGCTGCTTGCTGACAGGCGATGATAGATGAAAGCGCCGATGAAAAGAACATGGCCAGACCATGACGACTGAGAGCCGCTCATCCAGACACCATAGCGGCGACGACTGAAGGAAGATGGGGGCGATTGTGAGCAGTTCAAAGTGGACCAGACAACTGATGACAGACTATCTGCTGAGCTACCTAGATCATCGCAGGGCTTAGATGATCTGTCGGGGCTTCAAGCCTCTTGATTGGTGAGGCTTGTTACCGCTGTGCTATTGTTTGTCAGTTTTTTTCTTTGTCTGTGTTGTTGGTGTTGTTTACCTTGACCACGGAACCCCAGAGAAAAACAAACAACAGAGGAGAACTCACTGGAATGACATCTCTTTAGAACAACAAACGACAGGTCAGAAAAACAATCACTCAAAATTATTCTCCAAAAACACAACGAATGAAAATAAAAACAATCACAAGAAGTCGTCATGTAGAACCATGAATGAAAATAAAAAACAATCACAGGAAGTCTACTTATGTAGAACAACGAATGAAAATATAAGCAATCATTTGAAGTCTGTTTCTGTAGAGCAACGGATAAAGATGAAAACAATCATTGGAAGTCTATTCCTGTAGAACAAGGAATGAAAATTAAAACAATCATTGTAAGTCTATTCCTGTAGAACAACAAATGATGACAAATGAAAACAAATACTGAATGTTCATTCCCAGAGAACAACAAATAATAATAATAATAAAGAATCACTGAAAGTCCATTTCCACAGAACAACAAATGATAATAAAGAAAAACCATCGCTGGACGGACATTTCTAGAGAAAAACCAACGATATAAAGGAAAAACAATCACTGGAAAGTCATTCCCTGAGAACAACAACAAACGACAGGAAAGGAAAAACAATCACTGGAAGGTTATTCCTAAAGAACAACGCACGCACGAGAGAGAGAGAGAGAGAGAGAGAGAGAGAGAGAGAGAGGAGAGAGAGTCTTCGGGGGCGCATACGTCCAGACCAAAAAACGTAACAAAATGTGATCACAGTGCCTCTAGCAGATGCAAAGAAGGTTCGCAGAAGTTCATCTGACGCTAAGTCAAATGATACCCAGAGAGAAAACCCGAACGTGAAATTGGTGTCCTTTCACACAGTCAAAGGTTAAGGTCACCTGTGGCCGGTGACATTTTTGGTCAAACTTTGAACTGCTTCAGCTTCCCCCTGCCCCACTTCAACAATCCTACTACCCCCGCCGTCACCCCTGACCCTTCATTTATCCGTAGCTTTCCAACGTTACTATGAGAGAGAGAGAGAGAGAGAGAGAGAGAGAGAGAGAGAGAGAGAGAGAGAGAGAGAGAGACCCACCTGGTCATAAATACGTACACACACACACACACAACACACACACACACAGAGAGAGAGAGAGAGAGAGAGAGAGAGAGAGAGAGAGAGACCCACCTGGTCATAGATACGTCCACACACACACACACACACACACACACGCGCGCGCGCGCGCGCGCGCGCGCGCGCACAGAGAGAGAGAGAGAGAGAGAGAGAGAGAGAGAGAGAGACCCCCTGGTCATAAATACGTCCACACACACACACACACACACACACACACACACACACACACAGACCTGGTCGTAAATACGTCCACAGACAGACAGACAGACGGAGAGAGAGACAAAGAGAGAGAGAGAGAGAGAGTTCCACGTGGTCATAAAAAGAGAAATGACAACAAAAAAGTTATATTTTCGATGTACTATAATGCTAAGTTGTGAGAGTAACTAATCATTCATACTGAGTGGGATACGAGTTCTTCTCTTTTTTTTTCAGTGCATAACATATATACATAGCAATATCTCTTGTAATATTCACATTTTCGTTTGCAAGGAATTGTTTTAGTTCAATAGAGTTCACTTTCTGAAATTGTCTGTGCTTCAGTATGTATTTTTCTCAAAGGCTTTGCATCTCAATCGAAAGTGGAGTTCGTTCTCAGTTGGTTACAAAAAGGACATGCTTTGCTTTTTCTTTGTATCTGCTATTTATATTCAGGTCGTTTAAGCCATGACGAAATCTTGTGAAATACATTTTTTATTTGTTAAACGTTAAATAGGTTATATAAGGTTCTGGTTGTAAGAGAAACTGAATGAATAATAGGTGTTGAAGCGATCACTTGAATTTAATTTGCTAACCCAATCTTGCTGATAACAGTTTACCATCCTTTGCCAAAACGTCTTCTTTAAACATATCAACATTTCCGACCTCACCCTCTAACCACACTTCAGAAAATCCATATCCATCAAGACAACATTTTATATCATATATGCCCAATTATTTTTTATTGTTCTATCGTCAGTACTATTCATAAAGCTGTTAATCAAGGAAAGATATGCTTGTTTGGGTATTCTATTCAGTTCCGTCTGTTGTATGGAGAACCAAAAGCTAAGTGCTCTTAGTGTTCTGTCTATATAAAGACTACAGCGACCAGTCTCTCCGTAGACCATTGCATTTGGCGTTTTAGGACTACATTTGGTGTTTTAGGACTAACACTTAACAGCTTTGTTTTACAGGCAAACAGATGGACCGCTTCGATAGTTTTATATTGTGTGATACCCCATACCTCTGCGGCGTACAGTAGCGTTGGCTTCACCATCGTGTCAAATAGTTTAAAAAAGATAATTATATCCATCCTACCCAAATTCCACATTGTTCTCATAATTTCTGTTGTTTTATGTTTGGCTTTCCTTGAATTGTATCCAGCGCTGTTAAAAAAAGATAATTTAGTAGTCGAGATGAAACCAAGATATTTGTAGCTGTTTACCACTTCAGTTTTATCTCCTTTATAGTACTATTTTTCATATTTGGACAAATGGCCCCTTTTTCTAAAAATCATAACTTTAGTCTTAGTCAAATTTACTTTTAGACCCATTTTATCCAACGCTATCTGCAAATTGTTTATAAATTGAAAGCCGTGTTTTTCTTTACTATTCACTTCAGTTATGAGAAAATCAAGGGAGATAACAAGCACCCTTGCTTCAGATCGCCTTGGCATTCAAAGAACTCCGATGTCTCAGAGCCCCATTTAACGCACGATCGGACAGATTTCTATATTCCCTGCAGCATATTTAACATTTTAGTAGACATTTTAACTTTTTCTAGAGTCTAGCATTTCCCATAAACTCTCTCGGTTGACTGTGTCGAACGCTTTCATGTAGTCGATGAAAGCTATGCATAGTTTTCCATTTTTGCGTTTCTCGTTAATACACGTATCGATCATTGTGATTAGAGAGAAAATAGATAAAGTCGATAGTCGAATATGATTTGCGGTTTTCTTCACAGATTTTTTTTTTCTGTTCATGTTCTGCCCATTTGTAGAGTCCCTTGTTTAGAATGGATGTAAACACTTTACTAACGCAGCTTAGTCGTGAAATCCCACGGCAGTTTCGTGGATTAACAGTCACCTTTTTAATAGAGGAACTATGACTGAGTGTGACCATTCAGCAGAATAATAACTGTTATCGTAGATTCTGTCAAACAATTTTACAAAGAAGGGGGCAATGAAATGAATAGACGATTTTAAAAACTCATTATTGCAGCCAAACAATGTTTTACAAAGCCGCATGTGTGTCAATCTGTTTAACAAAATTTGACCACTTGCTTTTCACTAAAGTAACAACCGCTCCTGATCCGCAACCCATCCTGGATAATTTGGTTGCAGGTGAATGGAAAACAAGAAAATCTTTAAAGTAAACATCAAATTTAAACAAACTGAAGGTGAAAGTTTCCTGCAAAAGAAGTGATACAATTAACAAAGTCAGGATCACCTAACTTGGCCCTCAGCCCATTTACGTTCCAAGAAACAAAAGAAAGAGAACCTGATGTAATGTTTGTAGTGTGTTTTTGTGTGTGTGTGTGTGTGTGTGTGTGTGTGTGTGTGTGTGTACTGTCGTTTTCTTCATCAGCTCCATTAGTTCCGTCGTGAGAAATTATTACTTCATTATCACTGCCTTCAGTAGTAGTAGGCCTAATGTGAGAAGCTGTATGCGTGTTTCTATCGTTTTGCCCACTGTTTACCAGCTATGTGTGCGTGCAGTATCAGCTAGGCTTCGGCCTGTTTCCTATGCTTGTGTGATTGTTTTGGTCTTTGCGCACGTGGCTTTCGTTTTCCCTGAATCGTTTAGTGTTTTGTTCTTTGCGCACGTGACTTTCGTTTTCCATGAATCGTGTAGCGTTTTGGTCTTTGTGCACATGACTTTTGTTTTCCAGGAATCGTGTAGATGTTACTGTCGCTCGATGAAAGTTACGGTTGACCGGTTCTGGGGCCAACTGCTCGTCCCAAAACTTATTTGTCAATTTCCAACATACACTTTTGAAAATTTAGCGCTTGGTGTATTTGAAATTTGCCATAGAAGACAGAGTTCACTGAGCACACTCCTTTCCTCGCGCCATCTTGCACGCGCACAGAGAGAGAGAGAGAGAGAGAGAGAGAGAGAGAGAGAGAGAGAGAGACCTACCTGGTCATAAATACGTCTACAGAGAGAGAGAGAGAGAGAGAGAATCCCACCTAGTTGCAAATACGTCCACTGACACACGAGGCTGATCTGATGGATATGAACAGAAATGGCCATCATGACTCCTGGCCTAAAACAGGCTGAAGACAGCCAGCACCATCCAGCGCGTGAAGGGATGTGCACGTGGTTGTAGAGATGTTTGAGTCGACACGTGTCACATCCTCACCCTCATCCTTCCTCCCGTGCCCCCGAAGAACTACCGTTGTATCCAGCCCAGTGTAATGCCTGTTTGACAGAATAAAACAACATTTATGGAATGCATGGAGATATGATGACGGTTTTTTTTTTTTGCGTGCATACTTTTTAAGGTCTGCTAAAAGCAGTGACTTGACTTTTTTTTTAAATATACAATATTTCAATTGTACACTCGCTTATCGACGCTAGCATCTCCTCAAAATACCACCTTCCATGACTAATTTTAGTTTTAAAATATATATATCATGCAAAAGCTTTCTGTTACTGCATTTCATCAACTCATGCGCTAACAACATGCGAAATACTTGCTCGAACAGTGAAGCCGGGCAGTCAAAAGACAGTATATAAGGTTAGTAAAAGCAATTTTCAGAAATTGGCGTCAAAACATTTATTTACCAAACACACACACATTATATCAGTTCAGGTTCTGAAGTCTCTTTCATACAGTACTCCAGGTGTCCAAAGAATGTGTCTGAAAAGGCTGGACTCTGTCACCGTCTCTAAAATTGTCCTGCTCCATAAGCAGCATCCTCCTCCCTGATTTGCTCAGCTTGGAGGTGTCAGTTTTCAGCCTCTTGAGCCTCTCTGCTGGATGTTAGTCTGGCTTCCATCTGTCTTGTAGCCCCAGCAATTCTTTCAGAGTCCATACTGTCTAAAGTAGAGCTGGTCACGGGGTTCGCTTTGCCCCCCCCCCCCCCCTCCCCCCCAAGCCTGCTCTTTACCTCTGTCAGCTCTCCGTCGCTCCCCTGTTGAATGTGAACATGGCAGATGTGACTGCTGCATCCACTCGCTGTCTGCCCACCAAGATGGTTTGGGGGCACCTGGACCACCTCACTGAGTGCAGACACTCGTTTGCATTCTGCATCTTTCCTTTGGATGGTCTCTTCAGCAGGTTGGGGTCTGCCATTCTCTGGTCAATGGGCAGCAGTTGCTGGGCCACTGACGGCAAGAGCAGTCTGCTGATGTTCTGATTCTGAGGTGGTGGGTCCTCACCGCATGCCCCAGCCTGGTTGTAAAAACACCATGAATCTGGACTCTGAGGACACCGGCTGTGATCATGAACATCATCTGTGCTTGCCACATGGAACAGTGTGATAAAAAAAAAAACAAAAAAAAAAAACAGCTGGACGCAAGGCATGGATGTCTGGAATATCGTTCAAAACAGCAAAGCAATAACTATACTGGAGGTAGGCGGCAACTTAGGGAGTGAGTTTGCCCTTGCCCTGTCTTCCAAAGCGTCCTTCCTTTCATTTCGTCAGCAGGGCTGTCCCCGTTCTTTGGTCGGGCTGAGGAGAACTGGGCGTGGGCAGGGAAGTAGAGGTGGAGGGCTGAGGAGAACTGGGTGTTGGCAGGGAAGTAGAGGTGGAGGGCTGAGGAGAACTGGGCGTTGGCAGGGAAGTAGAGGTGGAGGGGCTGAGGGAGAACTGGGGTCAGAGTTGGCAGGGGCAGGTAAGTAGAGGTGAGGGCTGAGGAGAACTGGGCGTTGGCAGGGAAGTAGGGAAGTAGAGGTGGAGGGCTGAGGAGAACTGGGGGTTGGCAGGTTGGAGGTGGAGGTGAGGAGGGCTGAGGAGAACTGGGCGTTGGCAGGGAAGTAGAGGTGGAGGGCTGAGGAGAACTGGGCGTTGGCAGGGAAGTAGAGGTGGAGGGCTGAGGAGAACTGGGCGTTGGCAGGGAAGTAGAGGTGGAGGGCTGAGGAGAACTGGGTGTTGGCAGGGAAGTAGAGGTGGAGGGCTGAGGAGAACTGGGCGTTGGCAGGGAAGTAGAGGGAGGGGTGAGGAGACTGGGCAGAGGAAACTGGGTGTTGGCAGGGAAGAGGTGGAGGGCTGAGGAGAACTGGGTGTTGGCAGGGAAGTAGAGGTGGAGGGGAGAGGAGAACTGGGTGAGAACTGGGTGTTGGCAGGGAAGTAGAGGTGGAAGTAGAGAGGAGAGACTGGGTGTGGGGCAGGAAGTAGAGGTGGAGGGGGGTAGGGTGAGGTCAGAACTGGGTGGTTGGCAGGGTAGAGGTGGAGGTCTAGGAGAACTGGGTGTTGGCAGGGAGTAGAGGTGAGGAGAGGAGAACTGGGTGTTGGCAGGGAAGTAGAGGTGGAGGTCAGAGGAGAACTGGGTGTTGGCAGGGAAGTAGAGGTGGAGGTCAGAGGAGAACTGGGTGTTGGCAGGGAAGTAGAGGTGGAGGGCTGAGGAGAACTGGGTGTTGGCAGGGAAGTAGAGTGTGGAGGGCTGAGGAGAACTGGGTGTTGGCAGGGAAGTAGAGGTGAGGTCTGAGGAGAACTGGGTGTTGGCAGGAAGTAGAGGTGGAGGGCTGAGGAGAACTGGGTGTTGGCAGGGAAGTAGAGGTGGAGGTCAGAGGAGAACTGGGTGTTGGCAGGGAAGTAGAGGTGGAGGCTGGAGTAGGCAGGTAGAGGTGGAGGTCAGGGAACTGGGTGTTGGCAGGGAAGAGAGGTGGAGGGCTGGGTGTTGGCAGGGAAGTAGAGGTGGAGGTCAGAGGAGAACTGGGTGTTGGCAGGGAAGTAGAGGTGGAGGGCTGGTGTTGGCAGGGAAGTATAGGTAGAGGTCTGATGTTGGCAGGGAAGTAGAGTGGAGAACTGAGGAGAACTGGGTGTTGGGAGGGAAGTAGAGGTGGTGGGCTGAGGAGAACTGGGTGTGGGTAGGGAGTAGAAGGGGGGGGGCTGAGAAGAACTGGGGAAGTAGAGGTGGAGGGCTGGTGCTGGCAGGGAAGTAGAGGTGAGAGCTGAGGAGAACTGGGTGTTGGCAGGGAAGTAGAGGTGAGAGCTGAGGAGAACTGGGTGTTGGCAGGGAAGTAGAGGTGGAGGGCTGAGGAGAACTGTGTGTTGGCAGGGAAGTAGTAAGTGGAGGGCTGAGGAGAACTGTGTGTTGGCAGGGAAGTAGAGGTGAGAGCTGAGGAGAACTGGGTGTTGGCAGGGAAGTAGAGGTGGAGGGCTGAGGAGAACTGTGTGTTGGCAGGGAAGTAGAGGTGAAGGTCAGAGGAGAACTGGGTGTTGGCAGGGAAGTAGAGGTGGAGGGCTGAGGAGAACTGGGTGTTGGCAGGGAAGTAGAGGTGGAGGGCTGAGGAGAACTGGGTGTTGGCAGGGAAGTAGAGGTGAAGGTCAGAGGAGAACTGGGTGTTGGCAGGGAAGTAGAGGTGGGGGCTGAGGAGATGAAGACTTCTCATAATCCTCAGCTTCACTACCAGGTGATAACTGGACATCATGTGGAAGTTTTTCAGGCGTGACAGGAACAGGTTCATCTGAAAACTGAGCCCCACACATACACGCGCGTACTTGCACGCGCGCGCGTGCACACACACACACACACACACACACACACACACACACACACACACGGTAAGTCACTATCTTCAGTGTTCCCCTTTCACATCCTCTTACTGTAACCCAAATTCCTGTGGCTGAAAGAAAACACAAAGCACGCAGTGGTCCAGTGAATTTGCTGTAAAGGCGACTGATAACGCTTTATACTGACAACAACATTCCATTTCACAACAATGATCAGAAAGGAAAAACAAATGCAGCGACAGTGAGAAGAATAATGGGCACGAGTAAAGCATACTCTGCATATATGTATCGCTTTCGGGATTCGGCTCAAGCTGAAGAATACCAGTTGACTGCGATCATGGAAAGAGGGTTTTTTTTTTTTTTAATGGAAATATACCAGCAAGAAGAAAAAAAAAAATAGCAAAGCATTTTTTTTTATGGTGTGCGGACTCGGGGTGACTCTTTAAATCATGAACGATTCTACACATGGAGGGAGAGCGCAGTTGCAACGTGATTTTGTTGTTGTTGTTGTTGTTGTTGTCTGTTTCACTTAAGACTTTTTTAAAAGTTAAACTGGCTCGTGCGTAAAATAATGGCGCTCAAGGCAGGGCCAAACATTGAACGGAAATGACCGGAAGGGCACTTGGGAGATCGCAGACCTCCATCAAGGTGGTACTGATCCTGGATCCGTTCTTTGAGCAGGATCGGCACAAAATCTGTTCGGCGAAAACATGCCCACCAACACGCGCCAAAAGTGCCTTTCCTGTGACAGAAAATGTAGCATCGGTGGACAGGCTTTGATTAAACTCCTGTGAGCTTGTCAATTCACGAGAGAGAGAGAGAGAGAGAGAGAGAGAGAGAGAGAGAGAGAGAGAGAGAGAGAGAGAGAGTGTTATCCGCCAAGGGAAGTATAAAGAGTATTGACCGAAACAGTTACTTCCCATGTTTGTTTGTTTTTTTTGTTTGTTTGTTTGTTTGTTTTTTAAACTGATGTGTAAAGTACAAACTGTCAAAACGTTTCTGTCACTCGAAAGTTTGATTGATACAAGAATAAATCGATAGTCGGTCGATGGTCATCAGATGGTCATCATCCAAAGCGTCCTAGTTCAGTGGACTATTTGTGACGATGTTGCTTGACCAGGTCAGGATCCGCTGTGTCGTCCTGCTCCATGGAGCGTCATCAACACTGTGGACTGCTCCCCCGGGCCGTTGTCCATTTGTCCTGGGAACTTGATTAGACCCTACAACGGTTTTCTACGCAATTCGGCTGAGAGAAAAACAAACAAATAAACCGACGAACGGCGATGAAAACATAGCCAGGTAAGTATTTCTGTTTTCTGTCATAAATATACAACGCATACTACATAAGCACTCGCGAATCGCGTCCGCCAACGGGGATTGGCATCGGTACGACTCGGCCCCCAACCTACACACACACACACACACACACGCACACACACTTGTCACACTCACTGCCTCACGTTTTCCTCCGCACACACACACCACACGCGCGCGCGTGCCGGCGCTTGCACACCTCACAAGCCCGTTTTAATCATGGGGACTGCTTTCCCCTTCAGATCTTAATCGGCGCAGCGGAACGCCCGGAATCACGGGCAAAAACACGGCAGTGCTGAAACCGATACACGATGGCACGTGTTCCACCCCGACCCATAAACATGTAGGACCTATCCTGTCGCTGGCCCGGACAGTTATATGGAGGGTCGGCCAGGCCCTGTGTTTTGCTAGTGGCTTCTCAGGTTTCTGTCAGAACGGGGAACCTCATTGCGCAAAAGTGACAAGTGATACGCGACGTATAGGCTGTTTAGTGCCGGATATAACATTCAAAAACAAAACACACACACAACCCCCCCCCCCCCCCCCCCCCCCCGAAACAACGGTGACCTGATATCTGTTCACCTTACTACCTCGTAAAAACCGGAGCTATTTACTAGCGATGAATTCATTTTCATTTGATGAGAGCCAGAGATGGAAATGTTATCTATTGTCCATCGAGGCCCCAAATCCTGTCTGAATTCACTGACAATCTGGAGAGCGTGAAGTACTGAAGAGGGAGGCTAACTACTTCCGGTACGATTACCTTTCCGTTTTCTACTGTGTGTGTGTGTGTGTGTGTGTGTGTGTGTGTGTTGTTCTTCTTCTTCTTCTTCTTCTTCTTCTTCTTCTTCTTCTTCTTTTCTTCTTTTTCTTCTTCTTCTTCTTCTTCAATTTAACGTCTTCCCACCTAAAGTAATCACAGACGAATTGTGTAATATAGTGTGTGTGTGTGAGTGAGTGTGTGTGTGTGTGTGTGTGTGTGTGTGTGTGTGTGTGTGTGTGTGTGTGTGTGTGCGCGCGCGCGCGCGCGCGCGCGCGCTGAAGGACGCGAGAAAGCTGATCACGGACCCCAAGGAACTAGTCCAGCTACTCAACAGCCAGTTTCGCTCTGTCTTCAGCCCCCCAAACACAATTACTGCTGAGGAGTTTGAACAATATTGTCCACCACCATCTGACCTCCCTATCTATCCAGCCTGTAACGATATAGTTCCATCACAGAAGAGGGAGTGAAGAATCTGCT
>JADBJO010013356.1:17500-20000 GCA_016801955.1 Conus betulinus | reverse complement strand
TATTGCTAGGTGTTAGTGACCATCACGGCATTGGAGTGGACAGTGGGTATTGCTAGGTGTTAGTGAAGTCACGGCATTGCAGTGGACAGTGGGTATTGCTTGGTGTCAGTGACCATCACGGCATTGGAGTGGACAGTGGGTATTGCTTGGTGTACTGCATTGCAGTGAACAGTTGGTATTACTTTGCCGTTCCCGTCTGCTCTCCACTGGGTATCGACGGTTCCATAACCTGCCGTTGTCATGGGTCAGGCGACCTGTCACGTTTGAATCTGATCAACGGTGTGACACGGGAGGGCGTTCATCCCCCGGTAGGTATTTTCACTGTGCTGACCTCCAAGAGAGGAGCATCCCGCTCCACGCTTCATCCGCCACGCGCCGCCTGGGAGCGAACCCACTACTCCCAGAGTGAAGGTCAGCTGTACTGACCATTGACCTGTCGCTCCCAGTGCTCCCCGAGTGAAGGTCAGCAGATCTGACCATTGAACTGTCAATGCCCACTACTCCCAGAGTGATGGTCAGCAGGTCTGACCATTGACTTGTCGCACCCGTCAAAACTGAAGCCTTTGAAAGTGGACTGTGTGTTTGACCTATCACGTTGTCCTTGTGTACCATGTTGAGCTAGACAGCGCCACTGTAGAGGCCCAGCGCTGACTGTGTGCAGTGCCCACCTAGTTCACAAGACTTGTGTGGACAGGAGGTGGTTCTTGGAACACCCTGCCGCCTCCTGCAATACCTGAACCTTCCGGGATGTTGCAGAGGACCTGCAGAGCTCAGGCGTTGAGCACCGAGCTCCTAAACACTATGAGGTTGGCCCCCCCCCATTGTCGTCCAACGAGTCAAACAGTCACTGCTGTTGACCATTGTCTCGGTGTGTCATTCTGATGGACTCCGTGGAGTGCCCACACTCGCTCCGGGAATACTCCACGTTCACCGAATCATCGGAAGTGGGCTTCAGCGTTAAACCCCAATTAACGAAATCCCCCACCTCTCCCCGTCCCTCCCTCCTCCCCGCGCCCCCCACTGCGGCACCCCCCCCCCCCCCCCGCCCCCCGTCCTTCCTCCCCCTCCCACCTCCAGGTGTGGGTTATCAGGAGCCCGGGGCTCACAGAGGCACTCTCATAAAGCAAGGTCAACACTTGCACCACTGACGGCAGGTACTTGCTAATGAGATATTAAAGGTTTATGGCGGGGGCCACGGTGCTTCAAGCCCTTAACGACTCCACACAGTTAATGGCTTGATGGCTCTGGCCTGGGTTTGTATTTTGATTGTGAAATTTACACTTTCTCACAAAGAAGGCGGGTTTGAGGAGATGGGCCCTGAGAGGCAGGGTCGGCGGAGAGAGAGAGAGAGAGAGAGAGAGAGAGAGAGAGAGAGAGAGAGAGAGTTCCAAGGGAAGTGGATGTGGATTTCAGAAAGATTTTCAACAAAACGTCCGATCCGAGGTTCAAATCCCATCGCCTGACAGCGTGAAGGATGGTGGGCACTGTGACAGAGTCATCCAGTGCTGAGCGCTGTAATTGTGAAGGTTGTGAGAATTCCCCTAGTTCTTCTTTTCAATGCCTAACAATAATTATTGTTGGAAATGGTTTTGTTTTTCTTTTTCTTTTGGTGGTGTTCTTTTTTTTTTTTTTTTCGCCTTTCTCTTTTTCAGCCTGCTCTCTGTTTCCTTTCTCTCTGGAGTCATTTATATATGCTTTTATCGACCCGTTTCACTATACGACAAAAAAAAAGGGAATTAAACTTGATTTGTTTGGTTTATTATCAACCATATTTAGGGGTGGGGGTGGGGTGGGGGGGGGTTACTTTGTCATTCATTCTCGCTTCCTAATTTTCTTTCTTTATTCATTTATACACGATTCTTGAAATATTTTATGATATTTTCTTACAAGGAAACATCATTTTTTTTTCTATAGCTTTAATGTCAGTGAGCAGAGCATGCTTGCATTGTGTCCGATAACTTCCTTTTGTCAATGATCTGCAAGAATGGTCAACGGAGTGGATAAGAAATTAAACTGACCTCTGTAAGTAGCTATAAAGTTTAATTAAGATAGAGACCCAAGGAGGTGAGTCGAAGCTGGAAAGCGTTTTTGCAGTGAAAACTACGTAGTACCACTACACTTTGACATGGCTACACCAGCAAATCAGTCCTACACACTGACATGCTCTTGTGGCTCTAATCTCAATCTTAATGAGTCCGCCACAAAACAAGGACAAGCAAATAACAAGACACAACACGACGCGTTTCGACCTCTTAGGTCTTCTTCAGGCAAGATAAACAACCTTCATAATCACTGTCTAAAAAAATCCTTGTTATGACTTAATGACTGTTTCCGAACTCAGGTTCATTCTTTATATTCTGTCTGTTTCTGAACAGATCTGTCCCAGATTTTGGATGTTCAAACTGAGGTGACCTCTCGTTCCATGAGTGCTGTGGTAGCAGTACAGTGCCTTCCACAGTGACGTCAGCAGGTCCAGAAAGTGGCAGCCGTTTCGCTCTGT
>JADBJO010013356.1:0-2500 GCA_016801955.1 Conus betulinus | reverse complement strand
AAAGAAAACCAATTAAGAATACTCACCAACAACAACACAACAGACAAAGAGCAAAGATTTCCCCAACAAAGCCATTTCCAAACGTTACGGTTGAACTCTATCTGCTCAAGCTAAAAATCAGCAACGAACGGTCTTCAGCTCTTTGCCTTTTCTACCGAAAACACAAGAAAAGGTCTTGTTCAGTGGACGATGCTGGTCGAGGGGAACAGACCTGCTGTAAATATAGTCACTCAGCCGGATCCCTGCTGACGTAGGCAGCCTCACTCCCACGCGGGCACGTGCCCCTCAGAGAGAGTTGACAAATGGCGAGATGTCCAGAGGGATTAGCTAGTCCCACGTAGGGCAGGATGGCCAGGCCATGTTTGTGGTTTTAGCTCTTCGGTAGCGGTGAGTACTTCGAGATGGGACGGTGGCTCGTGTGTGTGTGTGTGTGTGTGTGTGTGTGTGTGTGTGTGTGTGTGTGTGTGTGTGTGTGTGTGTGTGTGTGTCGTGCGTGCGTGAGTGCGTGCGTTTGTTGCTATGATGACGGCTATTAAAAAGAAAATCTAAGAACACTTGTATACATTCATAGAAATTGCCTTAAGCCCCCCCCCCCCCCCCCCCCAAAAAAAAAAAAAAATGCTTTAAATAAATCACGACTACAGGAAAAAAATAACTGTGCACACAGGTACCCAACAAACACCCTGTTAGGAGAGAGAGAGAGAGGGAGAGAGAGAGAGAGAGAGAGAGAGAGAGAGAGGAGACGGACAGACAGACAGACAGAGACAGACAGACAGACAGAGACAGACAGACAGACAGATATAAAACAAGACACGTCAAGACACAGGCATGGGGAGGAAGGGGGAAGAAGGAGTTGAAGGATGGTGGTTAAAACTGATGACGGTGGGGGAGGAAAGGGATGGGGATTGGGTGGGCTGGGGGGTGATCCTGAACTTCAGGATTATGACGACGAAAATATGTGTGTGTGTTTTTTTTTTTTTTTTTTTTTTTTTTTTTTTAAAAGATGTATTGACAACCATAGGTAGGTCCTTTCTCTGTGGCAGTAGGGTCAGAAAGGACACAGCTACACCAGGTTTTGATTGTGCTGGCATGCATGTCGGCAGCATCACAGAGAAAGGGCCGCAACGTGTCACAATCGTCATGAGGGCAGCAACGTGTCAAATCGTCATGAGGGCAGCAACGTGTCAAAATCGTCATGAGGACAGCAACGTGTCAATCGTCACGAGGGCAGCAACGTGTCAATCGTCATGAGGGCAGCAACGTGTCAAATCGTCACGAGGGCAGCAACGTGTCAAATCGTCATGTTGTCCATGCCCAAGGGATATTGTGACTATTAGGCCTACCTCACCTCTTTCCCACTCCAACCCTCTTCCCGACACCACCCCCCCCCCCCCCCCCCCCCACCCCCCCCCCCCCCCCCCCCCCCCCCCCCCACCCCCGCCACCCCCCATTCTGCCATTCCCTTCCACTCCTCTCTAAGAGAGGAGAGAGAGACAGACAGACAGACAGACAGACAGACAGACAGACAGACAGAGGTAGCACACACACACACAACACACACACACACACACACAACACACACACACACACACACACACACACACACACACACTACAGTGAGAAGACTACAGTGATAGACCTAGCTTTCGTCATATCTTGCCACGCACGGCTGAGCTCCCCCCCTTTTTATTTTCACATACCATTGTTGTCATTAATGTTGTCTGGTGGGCCCACGCAAAGAGTTCATCCTTCTCTTGCCCTTTTTTTTTTTTTTTTTTTTTTAAAGGTTAGGTTTCTGAAAAATGGCCGGAACGGAAGGAAAAAAAAAAAAGATTGGCAATATGATAAATAGATACGAGTGTGTGTAAACGCACATGCGCGCTGATCGTCTCGCCTTCGTGCGCGCGCATGCAGCTCGCGCACCATACAACACCACACACACACACAACACAAACCCACACACACTCATACTCGTAACAGCACATCACTGCCATGCGCTCGCGCACTAGCGCACACTTCACAGGGGCAGAGAAGAGAGCGAGATAGATAGAGAGAGAGAGAGAGAGATACAGAGAGACAGAGAGACAGAGAGAGAGAACAGAGACGCGAGAGAAACACTCACAGAGAGAGAGAGAGAGAGATGAGACAGACAGACAGAGCAGAGACCGAGAGAGACCAGAGACAGAGAGAAACACGACATTACAACATATCAATGCACGCACACGTAAAGGCATGGTCGATACTCTAAACACAAACCAAGAGTGAACAAGATGCCAACAGCTAGATGTGTGCACCACACTACCATAGGAACGAACACCTGTTTTGGGAAGGCGGAAGAGAGACGTGTCTCTATTATTATCTTCACCTTCACTGTTTCTTGGGTGGTCCGTCGCAGCCACCGACCAGCTTCCATTTGCGATACCATTGGAAAGGAAACACAAAGTTGTATTAATGAACAAACCGAAGGCCATGTTCTAGTCTTCCTTCCTTCAGAACCTAT
>JADBJO010013355.1:32289-52829 GCA_016801955.1 Conus betulinus | reverse complement strand
TTCTCTGGCAAAGAAAAGTTAGTAATAGAAAAGCTTTTGCAAAAATTAAAAGGAACATTATGGAAGATGACAAACAAACATGGTGGGCTATATGGGTTAACTTACAAAGGGCACAAGAAAGCTATTATTTGAATGGGCAAGAAGTTTTATTGACGATGCAGACAGAAATGGGCTCGGATCCCGAGATGGCACAGAAGTAAGGTCTTGAGTGGCTTAGGGTGCTTTGAAAATAAATGTAAACTGAAGGAAGTCGTGGGAATTGAAAAGATAAAAAGCTCCTTTTGGAAAATGGTAGTACTAACCTAGCTTAAAAACAAAACATGTATGAACCTAGCTGATGTGAACAAAATAAATATCAGCAGACAACTTTTATGAAACAACACTTTAGTCAGATTCAGAAGAAAGTGCTGTACTTTCCCCTGTGGAAAAAAAGCAGGACTGGACCCAAATGAGCGATATCATAAAAAGCAGCGAAAACAGACTCCTTACTAGAGAAGAAGTTACAGACGAATTGGAAGGAACCACGCAGTCAATACTTTCGAATATAACGCACTGATTAACGCTATACCAAACACCTGGAGACGATGGAAGAAGATGGCCTGTTAACTGTTGTGAACACCAAAAACCGAAAAGGTAGTTATGCCAAACATATTGCAGCCTTTTTAAAAAAAAAGAAAGAGTCAGTAAACAATCCTGTTCAGTCATGTGCAGAGGCATTTTGGTTAAGAAAATTAAACGTTGTGCTAGATGAGAGTATATGGCTACTTGCGGTAACAGCAGCTAAGGAAACTAGACTTAGAGAACTGCAATGGAAAAATCCTACATAATATCTACCCAACGAATATATTCCTGCACAAAATGAAGGAAGTTGACAATAATAAATGCTCCTTCTGCAGGGACGAAATTGACTTTATAGAACATTTCTTCTACCTTTGTGCACCGGTGAGAGTGTTCTGAAAGATGTGAGAAAAGTCTGTACAAACAAAGTTGGATCTGAAAACAAAGTTAGCTTTAAATAACGTTCTCTCTGGTGTAACCACGGTGGAGACAGACTTGAAAAGTCTCAGCATATTAAATCATATCATTTTGATCGGGAAAATGTGCACCATTACTCATTCTGCTTGAATACAACGTCCTGAACAGAAACGTTTTTTTAGACAATGGTAGAAAAGAGACAGGTTAGTTGGGAGACGAGAGGGGAGACGGGGATAGTGTAGAGAACATGGGACAGACGGAACCGGGTCAGGAGGGAGTGCGAGGGGGTGAAAAGATTCCTCGAACGCAAGACAAACCAAAACAAAGCCATAGTGAAAACACAAAATACTGCCTGTTACAAACATAAGACACCCCCGTTAAAAAAAAAAAAAAGAAAGCGGGGGGGGGGGGGGGGGGGGGGGGGGGGGGAGTTGGGGAGGGGGAGGGGGTAATGTAGCAAAAGGCACGGAACGTAGCAAAAGCACGGGAAGGGTGGCGGGTATCTTGAAATATACTGCTGGTGTATTTACTTTCTTCTTTTTTATTTTTTTGCGGCTTGAGGAAATATTTGCAGAGCCTGCCAGTTACTAATATGTTCATATTATGTATGTTTCTAGGTATATGATCAATGTGATGGGTTAGAATTGAAATTTTCTTTTAATGGATGTTACTTCTTTGAATAGTTTTATTTAACGTTTCAATCAGCTTTCTGTTCGTTGTACCTGATCATAGTTGACTCCATTATGACATGATCATTACGCGCGCGCGCGCGCGCGCGCGCGCATGTGTATGTGTGGTGTGTGTGTGTATGTGCGCGCGCGTGTATGTGTGTGTGTGCATGTGTGCACACGCGCACGCATGTGTGTGTGTGTGTGTGTGTGTGTGCGTGCGTGCGTGCGTGCGTGCGTGCGCACGTGTGTGTGTGTGTGTGTGTGGTGTGTGTGTGTGTGTGTGTGTGTGCGCGCGCGCGCCGCTGCGCGCGCGCGTGTGTGTGTGTGTGGTGTGTGTGTGAAAGGGAGTTGTCCAGGTATACTTTGGAAGGATAACCTGCTTCTAGTGAAAATTTCACAGCAGCGGAGGCAGAAGTGGAAGTGTTGAAAACAGTAATAATTGTGTTTGTAGCAGTTGAAGTCATTATGTTGGCTCGTTGTTTATAGAGTGATAATTGTGTTTTAATAGTCGCAGTTATGATGTTAACTCACTGTTTATACAGTGATAATTTTGTTTGTCGTTGTTTTGCAAAGAAAGAGAAAGGGAATGGAAATAAAAAGCAAGACATTTAAATAAATCATCTTTCCATAAAAAAAAGCTCTCAGAATGATTTTTTTCATTACGACCTAAAGCCCCTAAATGACCCGGGGTGGGGACCAAAACAACATCACCGTACCGCGTGCAATGAAAATAAAAACAGAAAAGGACAGAAAACAAACTTTACAAAAAAAAAAAAAAGAAAGAAAAGACAGGGTTCCCTCTTTCAATGCTAATACCTGGAATCTCCATCACTGCGAGGTTAGCCTTAGGTACCTGGGAAATAGGGGTTTTCCGCCCCCCGTCCCATAGCCCCCCCATCACCTCTAGTGCGATGCAAATCTTCTCTTTTGGACGGGACATTATCATGAGTTTACATCGCGCTTTGAAATGAGAGGGCTGGGGGGGGGGGGGGGGGGGGGGGGGGGGGGGGGGGGGGGGGGGGGGGGGGGGGGGGGGGGGGGGGGGGTGTTGGGGGGGGGGGGGATAGGGGAATTCATATTCAATTTACAAATGGGATGTCGCCGCATGAAACTTGAGCGGACCGGAAAAAAAATCAGACCAGAGTCCTGCACCTGATTTCATTGTAATTTAAATGAAGTGCTAGTATTTGACTCGCCTCGACGTCCCGGCAGATCAAATTGACGGTATGTTTCTCTCTTTATCAGGAGAAAACAAAATTAAAAAACTTGGCGAACAGTACTGTACATATACCGCATTGTCATTAACACAGCTTTGTATGCAAAGAGACTCGCATTATGCACACACACTCTCCAACGTCGAATGTTATATAAATCGACTTTATCTATGCCAGTGTCTCGGTAGTTACTGGAACATTGACCGAGAAGACCGGAAAAGATGGAAAACACGTACCAGGCTGGAGTGTAAAATTTGGAGTGGTCAAGAAAGGAAACAAATTATTTAAGAGACAACATTTTTCACAGCGCTTCTTTTTTTTGCTTTTTTTAAGACAGTTCATGGCAATAAATAAAAAAAAAAGCAAAACATTCTGACAGCTAAATCACTGATGAGAAAGGTTAAGGGGTGAAGGGAAAAGGAATTTAAAAAAGAGACCCATTTACCCACACCATCAAAGTCAATAAAATAACAGACAGCTCTGAAATCAAGTAAATTACAAAACAAACGAAACTAAAAACCAAACGAATACAAAACCAAAATCGTCCTTTTATTCACAAGAAATGACTGGGGAAAAACTCTAACACCCTAGTACACATGGTTACTTTTAATTTCAGCTCTCTGCATTGTTTTATAGATTAAGGTCAAAACTCCTGAAGATTATTAGTTCTACACTCTGCATTTGCAAAGACAAATTGTTAGTCATCGTTAAAGTGATTTACATAGAGACACCCCGATGAAGGCTAGGATTTGAGAAGAAAAGGGGAACACAAACTAACAAGAAAAGGCTTCGAAAGTAAGTACCAAACCAGACCGTCTTCTGTCTTCAAAGAAGGAAAGCTCACTTGGTCGTCCATTGTGAAGTCACTGGGAAGGAAAGGCAATCAGCATGACAGAGAGGGGGAACATCGACCCCACCCTGCGTACCCTGGGTGGACGTTTCGCCCGCTACCAGACTCTACAGCTGCTGGTTGTTGGTCTGGGCTGTTTTGGGGCGGCTCCTACCACTTCTGGATAACATCTTTATAGGTTAGTCCACCGTATGCCTGTCTGTCTGTTCTGCCATTATCTTTTTCTTAACCTGCCATTCCTTTTTCTTTCGCTTCTTGATTTATATCCCCCTCTATCTCTGCTTTTTTTTGCCTTCGTCTCTCTCTCTCTCTCTCTCTCTCTCTCTCTCTCTCTCTCTCTCTCTCGCGCTGCGTTTGTCTGTCCATCTCCGTCCGTCTGCGCTCTCTCTCTCTCTCTCTCTCTCTCTCTCCTCTCTCTCCTCTCCATATATTTCGTATTTAGCAGCTGCAATGTTAAAACTCTGACTGTTACTGAAACAGCAATACCAAGAAATGACGTGATATATGATATGATATGATGCAATATCATATATGGTATGATTGACATAACATGCTGTGGTATGATATCATATGATATGACCTGAAACCATACAATGTGATGATATGATATGATACGACTAAAGTGACCATGGTGTCACAATAGAACATGATATGATGTGAATTAACATGAGAGGGCATGAAATGATATAATATGAAATGATACGATATTGTACAACATAAAAATACTATGATATTATATGGTACATGACATAATGTGATACGATGATAGATACAATAACAATACGATGCTAGCCACGAAAAAAATGCATGAAACAAAAAGGTGATATGGTGCAATATGAAAGGATTTATTATATGATTCGAACTGACAGAACACAATATTATGACATGATAGTTACGATCTGGGTGATATAATAAATGCACAACAACATGCTGTAGGGACACTGTACGATGCAATATATGACATGCGAAAGATTTCAACATATCAAGAAAAAAAACAAACAATGAAAGATGAATATTTTCAATGGTAGGATATATGATAAAATGCAATGCTACGTTGAAAAAAATGGTGTATACCATATATCATATTTGATATCGTGTTAACTCTCTGTCTGTCTGTCTGTCTGTCTTTGCTCTATCCACCCCTTTTTCGTCTATGATCTTCTATCTATCTATCTGTCTGTCAGTCCGTCGGTCGTCGTCCGTCCATCCATCCATCCATCCATCCATCTATCTATCTATCTATCTATCTATCTATCTATCTATCTATCTATCTATCCATCCCTCTCTCACCAATTATCTACTATCTGTCTGTCTGTCTGTCCGTTCGTCCGTATATCTATCCATTTGTCTGTCTGTCATTCTGTCTGTCCATCCCCTCTCTCACCAATTATCTATTTATCTATCTATCGATCGATCTATCTATCTGTCCGTCCGTCCGTCCATACCTCCGTCCGTCCTTCTCTCTGTCTGTTTTGTCTCTCCCCTCTCTCTGTCCTCTCTACCTACCTGCCTATACCACGCAACACGACATGATATATACTATGCTGTATCATACTGTGTTATGCTGTACCCCATACACCCAGGGAGAGCGGTGGAAGGTCTCCAGTGTGCGGCACCAATCAACGTGACTGACGCAGCAACACGGCAGCATTGCACGAGCTGGACTGGAACTCGTCTGACGTCAGCGTGGGCCAGTGCCAAATCACCGTCTCTCACAGCAACCTTTCTGAGGACGTGGGAGACCTATCCCTGCCCCTAGGCTACCAGTATGGCTACAGGCGGGAGCTGTCGTTCAGGACTGAGGTGAGCAGGATGGCTTGGTTGTTTGGTCTGTCTGTCTGTCTGTCCGTCTGTCTAATTGTCCGTCTGTCTGTCCGTCTATCCGTCTGTCTCTCTCTCTCTCTCGCTGTCTGTCTGCCTGTCTGTCTCTCTCTCACTGCACAGCTCATTCAAAAACTGTATCCAGACCAATATATCCTTTAATGAAAGAACAAGTCTGCATATTACTCCTACATGCGTGGATACTCTTTCATTCATTTTTTTTTTTTATTCGGCCACTGTTTGATCCAGGCAATGCGAAGTCAATGAAACCTTTGAAACGCGCCCTTAAATCAGATCTCCTGAAATACATCAGTCTTACAGAACGGATTTTATACTCAAGTGGGGTTCTTCCATTAAAATGATATGTTTGCCATCAAATAAAGGAATATTCATAAAACAAGGGTCAATACAAAGACACAATATTTAATGTGTGTGTGTGGTGTGGTGTGTGTGTGTGTTGTGTGTGTGTGTATGTGTGTGTGTGTGTGTGTGTGTGTGTGTGCGCGCACGCAGACTTTAACTTTGGCATGACAAGAAGGAATAAAACCCTTTCTTCATGCATGGCAACAATGGGAGGCAACTGGACCATCCTGAACATTCTTGTAATTATAACTGACTCAAATATGGCAGCTTTTCTAAATACCTCAAATACAGGTGACAACTCTTGATGCTCACACTTGACAAATCGACCAAAGTCAAGACTAACTTGATGGGAGTTCTGACCAGCTACAAAGGAAGCGCTCTCACAAGATACTCTGATTCACACAGGCATGTATGAATTTCCATCTTTTTCAGTACCATGGACATCACAACCAAACATACACAAGGCTGAAAGCTTACACAAGACTTTATTTTTTTCTTTTTAAAGAGGAAGCATGTCTATGTCCATGTCTGAGTGTCTGCGTCAAGAACATACTGATGTCAACAATGTTACAAATTGAAGTACTTACAAAGTAGCCTGCTCCACAACAGCTTTTCCACAGTACTGCTTTGGTCTTTTGTACAGATTCTCTGTTTACTTGGTCAACTGATTCTTTAAAAGCTTAAATGTTTGTCCTTTCTTTACACTACACATTATTAGTAGCTAAAGTGCATAATGATTAAATATGCCTGACAATTAAGTTCATACTGAAAAATCAATTTAAAACTCTGTGAAAAAAAATGTATACATTTCCTCAAAGTATTCTGAAACTGGCATGATGTAGAGACGTGATATATCTTGCATATGCTACACCAAAGGAAGTGGTGTCTCCATTTAAAAGCTTCAACTGAACATAAAAATGAAGAACAACAACTTTGGATCAGAATTCAACAAAAATTGAGGCTGACTCACACATCACCAGCTCCCAGCATGAGAATGTATCTGGAAGGAACATGATTGGATGGGAACACGGCAGCTGCATACTGCACGGCCACAACTCGAGCTTGGGGCTCCACCTGGTGCAACAAAACAAACTCTATGTCATTCTGACAGGTCTCATGCAAAATTAAAAGACAACAACAACAACAAAACAAGATTGTAACCACCTCTTTCATTAAATTTTTTAAAAATTTTACAAGTATATCATCTATTTTAAAAACAAAAAGAACTGTATGGACATTTCACAGTATTTCAATACTTTATAAACATACAAAAAGAAAGTTCACAACATAAATCCGCTAATAACTAGCTTACAGCAAAAATCTGGCTGCAATGGTTGGCTGGGCTTTCAACAACATGACTAGAAAAGAGCCTGATGTCACAATTCTGTTTTGTTTTGGTTTTTTTGGTAAATCCTAACAGCATTACAGATCCACTGAACACCACAAACCACTCTCCAGGCAGGCAAACAGTGCCAGGGTTGCAGTGCATTAAACCAGATCCTTTCTCCACAACATATGCTGAGGAGGCTTTCTGAACTGCCCCACTGCAGAAATGTTTGAAAGGCAGGTTTTAATTCAATGCACAGAATCTGGATCTGTCCCTAGTCAATTCATCAAGAACTGTGACTGCAAAATCACTAACACAATCCTACACTTGGTAACTTCTACCACGGCACTGGCAGAATTCAGAATTTTTTGTTATGCATAAGCAACCTTCAAGGAAAACTACCCAGGCCATTAGCTCAATTATTTAACTGTATGCAGTACTTCCACAAGGATTGACAACATGTGTTGCTTTCTCCCTGGTAACTGTTGTTTTGAGACCAGTCAGAGGTCGATCTTTCCCCAGTCAAGATGGTGGAGTGAAGGCAAGTCTCATTTTAAGAAGGCTTCGAATTTGTTTTAGGAAAAAAGATGTTTATACAACTAAGGGTGAATTACTTTGTTGAAAAAAAAGCATGTATTTACTTCCTCAGCATTTATACCTGGAAAGTATAAACATTTCAAGGTAAGCATATGCACCACTCTCAAAATTCCATTCAAACTTGCAAAAATGTACATTTGGACATTAAAGTTAATATACTTAATCATCTGTAACCTGTATCTTTGGTCATCTTGAGCAAGTCTTGATAAATTTCAAAATGTTGGCCAGAATGTAAGGTCATGAGGAGAAGGAGGACGAGGACGAGGAGGAGGAGGAGGAGGAGTTACCACAAACTGAAGGATTTTTCTCTCCCACATAAACAGACAGTCATTTCTGTCATAGGACTGATAAATTTCAATATGATGCCAAATAAGAGATTAAGAAAAAGTTAGTTTCTGGACGACCAAAAGTGGAAAAAGTTAGGTTTCTGGACGACCAAAAGTGGAACAGACAAATAAAAGAACAGAACCAATGTGTTTCAACCCAAAGGGCTTCCATAGGAACAACAACCAGCTTTGTCTAGACTGTAGAAGATGTAAAATAGGATTTTTTTTTTTTCACTTTTCTCTGACAAAGAAATACTTACTATGTCACAGTAGAGCTGGGTGTGTGTGTGTGTGAGTGAGAGTGTGGGTGTGGGTGTGCAGGGTGTGTGGGTGTATTTATGTGATCAATGACTTCAAATGTCTGTAATACATTTATGAATTCACCTGCATCTTAAAAGCAAATATTACTAAGCATGTGTGTGTGTCCACATGTATAAATGTCAGCTTAGGAACCTTTGCTTACACGAGTGCATTAACTCATGCAATCCCATGCGAGTGTGTTTTGTCCATTCAAAGTGAAGTAGTTCTTCAAAAAGATAACACATATGTGCATGACACAGTCCCCTCCATTGGTTATATGAATCAACAATCTAACACACTGTATGTGCCAATGACACTGTGTGGATCCATGTAAAGATCCATGTGCAACTAAAGGGATTAAGGGGAAATTCATAAATTTTACAAGCTGGTTTTTGGGCAAAACGTTTTCTGCCCTGTGTCTATGCTCTATTACTAATGTCTCAAAATTCTACCACAGAAAACCCTTTCACAGCAGATGCACTGCAATGAACTGACTGACAACGCTGAAATGTGGCTAGTGATAACTGTTTGTCCTGGGAGATCCCACCTTATCGATGTTCTGCATGAGCAGGGCCTCCAGCAGCTGCAGGTTGGCGTCATCAATCTGGCGGAAGGAGCTGGACATCATGGACAGAGCTTCCTGCACAGCTAGGCGAGTCTCCGTGTCCTCCTGGTCAACACATAAGCAACAAGGTAAAATGATCAGCTAACACACAAACTCCTGCTCCTCGGACAAAACAACTTCAAAAGGCAAAAGGAACAACAACAAATTCTCAAAAGGAAATATCTGAAAAAGCACGCACACATCCACCCAGCTCTTTTTCACCAATATCCTACCCACTTCTCTCTCCACCCCTCAATCTTGCCCCAAGTACCTGCTTCTCCTACTCCCTCCCTCCATCCCTCCCTCCCCACCCAGTGTTTAGCTCACAATTTGATCATATAGATGTATATACACCAACAACAGTGACAGAAATGTGCAACCACGCATGTATATTACTCACAACTAACTCTATCTTTCGCTTTCCAACACGCCTTACAGAACACACAACAGAAAAGATAACAAAGACAAGTTACTTTACAAAACTAGTATGAAGAGAAATACATTCTCACTTTGAATTATTGAGAATGTAATCTGATACTGATTCTTACTCATTTCAACATTTGATACTGAGATCTTACTTTACAGAATTTATCTCTGTTTCACTGGTTCCAGCTTATAATCCTGTTATGATATACCTGTGAATAGTGTTGTGTGAAAATGATTCCATTCTGAATCAAGGTTGCCATACAGTAAACCCAATCCAATTTCTGCTGCATTAACAGGACAGTTTATGTCCAACATAATTTTTGTCAGGTGGTGGCTCTCCCTCCATCATTTCTTTACGTCATTCTAATTCAATCACCTTGTACTGAAGACCGATTTCAAACGTTAAGAACTGTATTTCTTTCCTGATAGGAGATTTCTTTTTCTTTCTTTTCTTTTCTTTGTTTCTTAATGAAGCAGCAATGCTGGTTCCACTTTTGAATGCCTGTCTTCACCACTGAAAATTTACTATGGTCCTGTCAACAGTCTATTAGTGCTCTGTCAAATGTTCATCAGTCCTCTGTCAACAGTCCTCTATCAACAGTCCTCCGTCAACAGCCCACAAGTCCTCTGTAAACAGTCCATTAGTCCTCTGTCAACTGTCCATCAGTCCTCTGCCAACAGTCCATCAGTTCTGTCGACAGTCCATCAGTCCTCTATCAACAGTCCACCAGTCCTCTGTCAACTGTCCACCTGTCCTCTGTCAACAGTCCACCAATCCTCTGTCAACTGGTCATCAGTCCTCTGTCAACAGTCCATCAGTCCTCTGTCAACAGTCCATCAGTCCTCTGTCAACAGTCCATCAGTCCTCTGTTAACATTCCATCAGTCCTGTTAACAGCCCATCAGTCCTCTGTCAACAGTCCATCAGTCTTCTGTCAACAGTCCATCAGTCCTCTGTTAGTCCTCTGTTAACAGTCCATCAGTCCTCTGTTAACAGTCCATCGCTCCTCTGTTAGTCCTCTGTTAACAGTCCATCACTCCTCTGTTAGTCCTCTGTTAACAGTCCATCAGTCCTCTGTTAACACTCCATCAGTCCTCTGTCAACAGTCCATCAGTCAGTCCGTTAGTCCTCTGTTAACAGTCCATCAGTCCTCTGTTAACAGTCCATCAGTCCTCTGTCATCAGTCCTCTGTTAACAGTCCATCTGTCCGTTAGTCCTCTGTTAACAGTCCATAGTCCTCTGTTAACAGTCCATCAGTCCTCTGTCATCAGTCTTCTGTTAACACTCTGTCCATAGTTAGTCCTCTGTTAACAGTCCATCAGTCTTCTGTTAACACTCCTCTGTCCTCTGTCATCAGTCCTGTCAACACTCCATCTGTCCTCTGTCATCAGTCCTCTGTTAACAGTCCATCAGTCCTCTGTCATCAGTCCCCTGTCAACAGTCCATCAGTTCTCTGTTAACAATCCATCAGTCCTCTGTCGTCAGTCCCCTGTCAACAGTCCATCAGTCCTCTGTCAACAGTCCATCAGTCCTCTGTCAAACTGTCTATCAGTCCTCTGTTAACAATCCATCAGTCCTCTGTCATCAGTCCTCTGTCAACACTCCATCCGTCCTCTGTCATCAGTCCTTTGTTAACAGTCCATCAGTCCTCTGTCATCAGTCCCCTGTCAACAGTCCATCAGTTCTCTGTTAACAATCCATCAGTCCTCTGTCGTCAGTCCCCTGTCAACAGTCCATCAGTCCTCTGTCAACAGTCCATCAGTCCTGTGTCAACTGTCTATCAGTCCTATGTTAACAATCCATCAGTCCTCTGTCATCAGTCCATCAGTCCTCTGTTAACAGTCCATCAGTCCTCTGTTAACAATCCATCAGTCCTCGGTCATCAGTCCTCTGTCATCAGTCCATCAGTCCCCTGTCAACAGTCCATCAGTCCTCTGTCAACAGTCCATCAGTCCTCTGTCTCTGTCAACAGTCTATCAGTCCTCTGTCAACTATCAGTCCTCTGTCAACAGTCCATCAGTCCTCTGTCCACCAGTCCTCTGTTAACAGTCCACCAGTCCTCTGTCACCAGTCCACCAGTTCTCTGTCAACGGCCCATAAGTCCTCTGTCAACAGTCCACCAGTTCTCTGTCAACTGTCCACCAGTCCTCTGTTAACAGGCCACCAGTCTTCTGTCAACAGTCCACCAATTCTCTGTCAACTGTCTATCAGTCCTCTGTCAACAGTCCACCAGTCCTCTGTCCACAATCCACCAGTCCTTTGTCGACAGTTCACTGATCTTACCTGACACATGGCCTCAAAGAAGCTCTGGATGAGGGCAATGTCTTTGGCAACGCGGTGAGGGGAGCGGCGTGCGATCTTCCCCACTGCCACATACGCCAGGCTTCGGAGCTTCGGATCCTGCAAAGAAAAAGTCATCCAGGCTGTACACATCAGCCGTCCCATGTCCTCGTGCATCTGCAAGCTGCTGAGCGTAGAGCAGTATTCCCGACTGACTACAAACACATGCACGTGTGACAACACCAACAAAAACGAGACAGACAGACACAGCCAACTACTGATCGTAGCTATGTGTTTACATGCACCAGATGTCAGATCTGTACTGTGATGCCCTGATTATAGAAAACTTGCAATACAACCACCACATAGAAAACAAAACACCACCATTACAAATCATGGGCCTGTTGCCTCCATCAAAAAACAATGCCACAAAAATTTGTATGCATCATACATCTAGAGACACAAATGCTCTCCAACCAGTCAAGCTGGGAACAACTACTTTCAAGCAAAACAAAAAAGGGGGGAAAAAAAAAGATCAGTTCCTAATACCAAGCATATTCAGCATTCTGCTTGCCTTTCTTGTTTCATGCTTGGAACAACAGGCACAGCCATTATATGCACTCGTTTTCAAGCACATGACATATAAAGCTTCTTTCTGCTGCATACTACAGCAAACCTGTGATGCAACAGAAGGTATTCTAAAAGGCAGAAATGTGCATGTCAACGAGGCCTTGGAAATACTCCTCCTACCCTGCAAGACCACGTTTTCAATCTGCAATCACCAATGGAGAAAAAGGTAGATCTGGTTTGAATGACTCCAAGCCACACTAGCTGATTACATATCAATAATATTTTACTGAAAAGAAGCACACCAAAACCACCAAGATCAAGCTGATCCTACATCCACCCTCTGATCCAGTTCAGATCCACACCAAATATTGATGGGACTGTCCCTGGGTCACGTACCATCTTTCCCCCCAAGTTTCCCTACTGCTTTTAAATTTGCTGCTACTGGAATTTACAAGTTGTGTACTGACAAAATGTACAGATAAGCAGCAAAATTATATCTAACGTTTCCTTTTCCAATCAAATTCATTGCCAATTACAAGAATCCACTAAAGTTGACATTACTTAGTCAAAAGAAGCACTTCCAAAACAAAAAAGGCTCGTTCGCATATACATTTCTGCCTGAGCATACTGTTCATAATCTTAGTTCACTGTATGAAGGCTGAATAGATCAACAGCACATCACCCTGAAAACTCAAACTATCAGTGTCAAGTATCAATGTTGTAATCATAACTTTACAATAACAAAAAGGAAAGTGGGAGGAAGGAAGGGCATGCTATGTACACAAAAAGAAAAAAAGTCAACAAATAAAGAGATAAATTTTTTTATCAGACATGTTGATGCTGGCATGTAATTCAAACTTATTCCAAAATTCAGGTTTCTAAAAAAAACATGTCTGCTTCAAGTTCTATTATCTATTTTGCGTCACAGAAAAAAGTCAGATGAAAGGGAAATAACTTGAATTCCCTTGGGTGGCCTGAAAACTACCTCCGTGTACTGTTGAATGAAAAGAAAATATGTGTATTTAGGACATACAGTGCACATCCACCAGAATTATACCTGACCAAAGATGGACATACAGTGTATGTCTAGAGTATAGGAAAGGGCTTGAATTTAGTTCAGAACTTTCTGCTTAATTTTGCTGAAAAAGATGCTGGATCCACCCTTTGATCCCTGTCAGCACCACAGATCCCCACCACCACAACTGAATGGGTGTGTCCCTGGGCCACATTCCATCTTTCCAGCAAGTACTTTCTGCATTACCTTGCTGACAGATTACCACCACCACGACTGAATGGGTGTGTCCCTGGGCCACATTCCATCTTTCCAGCAAGTACTTTCTGCATTACCTTGCTGACAGATTACCACCGACAAAAACAAACAAACAAAAACCTACAAGGAGATGCAGACAAATACATTTATCCTTTAACAGAGGTCAACACAGAAAAAAAAAATTTCAAAGGAAAGAAAGCAGAAGAAGAAAATGTTACGTCTTTTCTAACGGGTTCAAGTTTCAAAACAACATACAGATTCTTAGAGCAAACTTGTTCACCATGTTAAAAAAAAAAAAGGGAATTGACATCAAATATTTTTCTCAAACACATCACTTCAGTAGTCCTTTACATGATCATTCAATAAACCAGTTCAGAGGTAAGGAGTCGATCACTTCCCTGCGTAAAAATCGAGCATCCACCTGACACCATTTTTGGTAATTCTACATGGTCATTACTGGCAAGCAAGACAGGGCACTAACACAGCTGTAGGTGTCAACCATTGAAACTTGCCCATACAGGTGTACATGAAAACCAGTACTATGGGCCTATACAACTGAATCCTTGTTAGTATGCTGGGATAATCAGTTTGTAGAACTTAAAAAAAAATCCTTCTAGGAATCTTATTAATCTGGAAGCTGGAGACTAGCACTAACATTTTAAGCTTGCCAGCTGATGAAGCCTCTCCAAGAATCCACCTACATGCATTCTGGCCCCTGGTAAAATATTACTTCCACGCCACTGAGCCATGACTGATTATTAATCACAATCATACATCTGCAATTTCCCTCAATCTGAAGAGACTCCACTTTATCAAAAGGTTAGTATTCCATTACATTTGTTCAGTTACTTTTACAGTGTCAAATGTAAGGAAATACATGATTGGGAAGAAGATACCCCCAACACTCCAAAGTGGTTGACACCTATGTGTAGCTAACCACTATGCTATCATACCACCTTAGTCAGTACGGTAAAGGGGAAAAAAACATACAAGCTGTAAAACATTTAACCCAGCTAATTTCCACCAACAGCCTCAAGAAGGCACATCACACACTAACAGCAGTTCTGATCGGCCCAGCTAATCTCGGCACACACCACAGCTGCAACATCAAATGAATGATGAGTCACATGACACCTAACTCTTCCACCATCAATGGACACAAACGGTTTTTTGCATGTCCATTACATAAATGCATAAACCTTTATAAAACAAGTCAAAATTGAATGGTCAAAACACACATTAACTGTCAAAAACTAAAAAGATTTACAGGAAACACACTGCAATACCTAAAACGTAGGATAACAACAGATTAAAGAATAAATAATAAGGGATTATAAAAGAGGGTAGGGGTTAAGATACATAATCAAACCAAATGAAACTGAAACTTTTCAAATCCTTAATGAAAACAGTTGAGAAAATCAAATCTGGGTCATGGTTCTCTAGGTAATATTATTTTCTGGTGAGGAAACAGGCACATCACTAACCCATATGCAAACATGTACGCTTTAAAACTGATACAAATAATGTTAATTTCCTGAATAATTAATGAAGTGCCTACAAACTTAAAACAGCTTAACACATCAGGAACCTCTGCTGACTTCAGGGGCTTCTTTTTGTTTTTATCCTGCCTTTGAACAATTCAACAAGTATCATAATACCTGGCAACATTTTTACTGGAGGAGCTAGTGACTTCTAACAACAACATATACACTCACACACACACACACACACATACACACACACATGCACAGATATACAAAGTCTGGCACAATCTTGGATCATCCATGTTTTTTGCTCTGTAATCAGTCAGTATCATCTTTGTTCCAGTCAGAGTGAAATTTCCTGCAGAATTTGGCCAAAGATATCCCTCCTAAACAGTGTGTGTGTGTGCACGTGTCGCACACACCTGTGGTTGTGTGTCACATGCCCATGCATGCACACACACATGCATGTGTGTGTGCATATGAATATGCCAGCAAGCTTGTACACATATCCATGTGCGTGGTAGCCATGTGTGCATTTGCATGTGTGCCTCCATGGTCAGCTGGGCTATAAACATCACTGGACTCAGTGTATGTGTGTGTGTGTCTGTGTATCTATGTTTGTGCATGTAAGTAAATTTGTGTGCACACATACTATCATGCGAGTGTTTGTGCACATCTGCCCATCCTGCCCCTTCCCAGTCCCCTGCACCCTAGTGGGACAGACACAGTTCATAAGCACATCCTGACATTCCCCCATTTTCAATCAGAAGCTGCTGCTGTCAGTGTCACTGTAAGCAGCAGCAACCTAAGGTCAACAGAGCTAACACAGAGTACAGAAACTGGGTCCACTCTCTTCTCACTGTTCAAACTAGGGCAAAGGGGTGACAGAATATGATCTTCCTCACTGGCACTAAAGATTCTACTGTGTAAGCTGTCTGAGCAATTTAGATGGGGAAGACTGTTCAAACCTCTTTCAGTCAGACCTGTCCATAAGAAAGGCACTAAACGGTGCACATCCATCCATCCAAAGGAGTGACATAATAACGACCACCTTGTTGGGAACACCCTGTCATACCAAGCCAATGGAAAAGTTGGAAAAACAGCAATAAAAATTTGATGTCATACACATGTTTTCCTTACTTGTGTGTTCTAACTGTAAATCTTTACATGAGAAGCTTTGGGAGCCCTTTTGTTCTCACATGGGGTAAGCTGGCTTCGCTGCCCTTTGCAGCCTGTATCAGCCATGATTTTGTCTTCTTAGATTTCTCTTTTTTTTTTCTGTTTTTCTTCTTTTTTTCTTTGGATTACAGCTCATGATCCTGAAACAAATGCTGACTGGAGGAGGAGGGGATCAAAACATTGAACTACAACTCCACATTTGGAATGAGCTTGCAGAAAAGTATTCCCTCAACGGAGTGACCACAGCACTGCACAATGTCTGCACTATTGTTCGAAGAATCCTCCCAAGCCCTAAAGCTAAGACAGCTCATGTAGCAGCATTTATTCAAGGAACAGGGGGCAGGGGGGAAGGAAGGGACCTGAACAAGGTGGAAGAAGACACACGCATCTGCTACTTAAAAAAAAAAAAAAGAGAGAGACAGATAATGATCAGGTGAATGACAGGGCAACGCCCACTGGCCCGGGAGAGGCGAGGTGAGGCGCACACTGCGTCAGTCATGCACCACTTGCCTGTAACCTGGCCGCCATGCGGCGCCACCTGCCCCCGCCACCACCTCGCTGAAAACATCATGTGCAACAGCGTCACCGCTGTACAACACCTCCTCCAACTTGAAGCAATCGTTAGTTCTGTGATGTGCATGCAAATGTGAGAGCATAATGCTCTCCTGTCTACAATTGGCATAAAGGAAAATCTTTTCTTCACTACTGGTACAATACTGTACAATATTGTACAAACTGTACAAAGTTGTTTCGCATCAAGAACAAAATTTTTGGTAGGTAAAGAGACACCAACAAAAGAAACTAAAACATAAACATCAAAACTGAGCACTTTTTTTTTTTTTAATGCTGAAACCTTACTAAATGCAGTCCACTTTAAAATCTGTTTCACTGGCTGTTTCAAACTACTATCTTCCCCAACCCAAATCATTTAATACTGAATATCACAACAACAAAAAATTCTTTCACCTGATGGAGTCTCTCTACATCTGGCTAGAGAACTTATCAAAGAAATACAAAAACTGTTGACAGTGTTGCCCACTTTTGCCAGTCACAAAGACAATTCTCTTCTTCTTCACCTTTACCTCCATGACCAGTCATTGAAGCACCACATTGAAGAACTGTTCAACTGGTTCCTGAAGTTCATCTGCTGTGTGCCAACTAATATAAAGATTACTGCTTGAACTTAATGTTCTTGGTCCCTGAACTGACAAACAGTCCATTGCTACAAGCAGGAATAACACATATCATCATTATGATTCAGAATACATATAGCACCTACCCTTGGTTAAAGCCAAGGTCTCCGCACTTCACACTTCATGTTCTTTAGCAGAGCAGGCTGGAGAGCTGCTTGCTGGTGCTACAGTCAGTCACTTCCCGGGTCATTCAGTTCCGTATCAGTTACTCAGTTGTTTACTCATTCTTTGACTTTTCATGGCAGATGTATGCTATGTACATGTATGCATGTCATCCATACTCCAGGCCAAACTGCACTTCTCTTGCAAAAGTCGGTGATGGGATTTGACATTCGTGTAAGCTATTATTTGTGGCTTCACACACAGAACCTTATTTAATCTTACATAACGAACCAAGAAAAAAAAGTGTAAGACACAAAAAATTTCTCTATATTCAAACTGCCAAACTCACACAATCCCTGAGGTAAACACTGGATTTATGATCCAAATCCTACGTACTCAGAGCTGCCAACCTCTGAAGAGACTTGAGAGGAATGTTTTTGAAAACTGAGAGGAATTTCTGACAGCTGAGAGGAATACATACCCTTTCACACCCAAAACAAAACAATGACATTCCAGACACTTTACTTCTCTTCCTTCTGTCAAGTGCTTTCATGGAATCATTGTCTCAGCCAATACATTGTTGCTCTTTAACATTTTTGTCATTAAACTTCACCTTATGACTTGGCTCATTTTTGCACTTCAGAATCATCAGTGTCTCTGTTGGGTCTTGACCCAAGGAGGGACGAAAATCTGTAAGGTTCTTCCTGGTCACACACATTCACAGCACATAAATAATAACTGCTGACTGGGATCAGCAGCACTCCCATCATGACAGCAGAAAGCAACCTGAATCTGCACTTCTGTTCTGATTTCCTTTCTTTCTGTTCTGACACAGGGTTTCAACATGATGGCAGCAGCAGAAGCTGAACCAGAAGTAAGTTTCCAAACAGCTGTTTGGCTATACAAACAGCAGAAGTGCAAACTTTGTGAATAAATGAACTTTTTTTTCGCAAGCAGAAGTTTGCTTTTTCATCAAGCAGAATAGCGGAATGACGTGCATCTGCGCATAATAAAATTCAGCCGAAAGCAGGATGGTTGGCAGCTTTGCTTATTCCATCCCAAAAGACTGATTTGAACTGAAAACTGTCACGGTGTGGCTCACACGGAAAGTGTACAGAGCTAGTTTTAGTTTTACAGCCTTGTTCTAGCACACATCACACACATCCAAAGCCTACATCAGACTGCATAGACCAATGAGAATGATATTGATCAATAAGCATGCCCAGATGTTACATTATCACCTACTACAAAGAAACCTCTCCATAACCGACTCCAATAATCCCTAAAGCTTGTTCTTTCAGCTTTTAACAGTCTTAGTCTGTCCCTTCCCACCACCACTTACTAAGCAATCCACCTCATTCTGCCAGCCAAGGATCACCCTAAACTTTCCCTTCTTCTTCATGCTGATCCTCCCATTTCCTTTTTAAGTTATTTGGAAAGCTTGGAGTGCTATATACACCATTTTAAGACAACGGCTGTTGAGAAAGCTGTTTTTAGCGAACTGCTTCATTTTATGTCCCAATTTTTTTTCTTATCAAATTTTAGCTCATGTTGAATGCAAATACGAATGACAGAGTTGGCGAACTCTCTCCATTACCATGACTGTGGACAGTCTAGCAGCCCAGGCACTAATAAATCGGTGAAGACAGTTCAGACTGCTGCATAGTCTGTACATAAAGTTCATCACAACCTGCTTGAAACTCCAGAAAAAAAAATTTAATAGTGTGTTGCTAATGAATGGACAAGGACAGTTTAGAATGCTGCGTAGTCTGTACAAGTACATCAGAACTTGCTTGAAACTTCAGAAATGAAGTGGGTGGTTGGTGTACAGGTCACAGATGGATTCTCCCTTTCCACAAGCACATGACCACAATGGTCAGTTACATACAACGCCATAGAAACTGACACAGGAACAGCACACATCCTCCACTGGATTTTCAGACAGACTCGTGTGATTCACACTCTCATTATTTCTTTACTAATTTTCTTTTTTCCCCCCAAGTTTCAAGTCTGATTTAATTTTGGTTGATGCTCTACGATACTGATTTGGTAGTCACAAGAAGGTTATATCACAAACACAACAACAAAAAATTGTAGTTAAAGGATTAAGAAGGATTTTTTTTCTAATAACAGAAAAAAAAAAAACATTTATATGTTTTTCTAACTAACAGAAAAAAAATAACATGTAAATCTTTGCAAGAATCTTGCTTCTCTTGTCCTAATTCCTCCTGTGATAGTTTAAATTCTAAGAACGACTTCTATAAAACAACAAAAAAAACAAAAAAAAAAAAAACAAAGTCGTACCAAAGTCACTTTGAAACACAAACTCTCTCTACATGGGTCTGAAGTGCCCATTTAACTGTCCCTGTAAATGATGAACACAGAACAATAGAAAACAGACCTGTACCATTTCTCTCTTCATTTGTGTACATTATTGCACTCTGTTTGAACAACTGGGACTATTGGAAACACAACCTTATACCACAGTTCTCTGTTCTGTTCTTTGCATGTATTTTTGTATTGTCTCTCTGAGCACCAGCAAAGAGGAACAGAGCACACAGGTCTGTAGTTTGTCTCTTCTCTCTGCACTTGATGTATCTGTTTGAGCTTTTTTCTGATCAACAAAGAAGGGAAGAAAATAAACAACAGCCTCATACCCAATCATGGTCAAACTCATTATGGCGCTGACTTTAATGAATCATTCATGTGAAGAAATATTCCATTCAAAACTAAGCCGCCGTGGTCCTGGCTGCATGATCTGACAATGTATGTGACGTTACCTGTGTTCAACTCTTCACTCCACTTTTGAATGACAGATGTCAGAAAAACTGTTTTGTTTTCCTTCCCAAGAACACAGAATGGCAAGCGCTCTGACCCTTCACATCTGTTTACATGAATGCCTTCCCAATACATAACACAGCTTTCAAAAACGTAACAATTAGGGTATACTACTTATCTCAATGTTTTGTCGTCACTAGCAAAAAACAA
>JADBJO010013355.1:7500-23762 GCA_016801955.1 Conus betulinus | reverse complement strand
TTTCAGTATCACAGGGTCTGTCCCAGTGAGTGTCCACAAGAGGGGAAGTTCACACACGGCTTTCAGAGTCATAGGGACTGCCACAAGAGAGATTTATAATGATGATGTCCAGGTCAAAACTGATGTTGACAAAGTCCATTTTCAAAAGCAAGCTATTATATACTTGCCAGCAAGGACCTATCACACGGTGTTCTGAACACCAACTTTCATGTATTATACTGACTCGAAAACAACCATTATTGCACAACATCCTGAAATAACAAGAACAAAGTATCCTCTAGTGGATGGCCTCCTTGCAACCTGTCACAGACTGACTGTGTTTACTTCTAGGTGGATTTTGAGCATTTCCATGGGGACTCAAAATTAGTAATTTTGAAGTAACGTTTCCAGTGCTTTAACGATGTGAAAGAAAAACACTAAGCCAACTTGAAGGCCACCTGGGAGTGCACAGATCTTCTTCAAGGTTGAACAGATCCTGGACTTGCCACTTCATCTGGATCTGCACCCAACTTTCTAAGTTCATCCTTAGGCCATATTCTGTCTTTCCCTCAAGTTTCCTTCAAACCTGTCCCATAGCTTTAGCATCATCTTGTTCAAGGGATCCAGAACAAATCCTTGATCTCCCTTTGTACTCACCAAATTTCACTGTTTCTCCTTGGGCAATGTTCCATCTGCCCAACAGCCTTCATTAAAATCAGTTTGGTGGCTTTCACACAACCTTGTTTTACAGAGGGACGGATAAAAAAACCAAACAAACAGACACTAGTGACAACATAAACTCCAGTATTGAGCTATATGAGGAAAAAAACAAAGAAAACAAAGAAATAATAAAATCCTGTCCTCACCTGTGCCGAGTGTCGGAAGAGCCGATGACATAGTGACAAACCACCTCTGACTCCGAAAAGATTTCACTGCTGAGGAAATTGAGAATCCCCAACTTAGCCTTTTCCAGGTTCTCCGGGTTCAAAGGGGATTCCCCCAGTACTCGTTTCAATGCTTTCTCACTCAGACCTGGTGGGGGAGGAGGTGTGGGTGGTGGTGGACCTTCCCCTTCCGATGGAGTCACATTGTGATAGCTGAAATCAGTGGCACAACGCAGCCTGAGAGCAAGTCAAGGAACCAAAACAACAGTGAGTACAGTGAAAGAGACACTAAAATAGGAAGACAGTAAGAGTAAGATAACAGTGAGTACACTGTGAGAGATACTTAAACAAGAAGACAAAGAGTAAGTGAGAACATTTGTGTAAATAAATGTGAGAATATGTGTGTCTGTGTATACTATGCAACCATGATGCAAGCATCTGTTGAAATATGAAATAAAATATTACTTTTTAAAACCAGTTTTGGTGGCCCTTATTTTTCACAACCACTAGCCTGAAACATTTCTTCCATCATGTCTTCTTTGAAAGTTTAAAATGATGAAAATTTAAAAAAAAAAAAAAAATCCAAAATGTTCAATGAACACCAAACATATGCACATGTTGGCATATAATCCAAGCACTTTAGCTTTAAAACTTGACAAAGAAGCAATATGTCAAAGGGAATGTGTCTGGCATATTCAGAATAGGGTTCCATGAACTCAGGTTTAGAACAGGGTCCCTTTTTTCCCCCTCAACATTTGGTCAGTTTTACATCAAAAGATGCCCAAATTACATTTGCTTGAACATACTGATCCAACAAACAATACTGTAAAATTTGATATAGTTCGATTCTGGTATATGACCTAACCTCGAACAGACAAAATAAACAGACAATCAATGGAACAAAAAAAATAGATGTCTGCTCCACACTCCTTAGCCAGCAAAACAGACTGATACAAATGAGCTGCCTCAAGTAAGACGGACACTTGCAAGGCAATACTGAGAAATCCCTCATGAATCCAAGTAGTATATTCCTACAGAAAGGCAGAAAACAGAACAAAAGCATGACAAAAATGTTACAGAATCCATGCTGAGACATAGACCTGTAAGGTAACAGGCAGAAAGAGTGGACAAGGAAGAATGGAGAAAACACTGATAACCAAAGACATTCCTTTATGGGGAGAAAGAGACCTGTAAGGAAGCAGCAGGAGATCCATCATATAATCCAGCAGCAGCTGTCGGGTCACCGGTTTGTCTCCGAGCTGAAACTTCTCACGTCGCTCTTCCACAGTCCGAGGCATCTTTATGTGCTGCAGCGCCGGGATCATCAACTGCAATAATCTGCAACAATTCCAACAGCACAAATGGCACATCCAAAGTGCAGGCAATGCAGAAGTATCAGCGTCAACCCCCTTGATGTCACTGACCTGCTTTCCAATCAGACATGGAGCTGAACATTGTAAGCTTACTAATTCCTACATCATTTATAGTTATCTAAGATTTCTACCTGGTCTCCTCAGTAAACAACAACCAATACATATAAGTACCAGTAGTGCGATGAAAAGTCAACAAACTAATTCAGTTTATACACAGTATGTATTTCAAGAAAAGAGAATGTACAGGTAAGTTCTCACAGGAAGGAGAATTGAAACAGTCACACAGTTTCACTTTAATTTCATCAAGGAGGTGTCACTGTGTGCAGACTAGTCCTTATATGCTACACCACATCCATTAAGTTTTGAGACCACACTGCTTATGATTTTGAGTTGATGGATAAATGAATTAACAACTAAGGAGAGAGAATTGAAGAAGAGGGTCTCGTAGCTACGACTTACCAGATGTCTGACCTATGCATTAGCCCAATGCACTGGTCAGACCTTGAGTGCCTAACTAACATTGAATGTGTCCTTTTTTTTCCTTTATGTATGTGTGTGTAGTGAATATACACGTGTGTGTATGGAATTGCGGGCACAAGGCCCATGTGTGTGCCGGACACATGTGTGTGTGTGTGACACATGTGTGTGTGTGTGTGTGTGTGTGTGTGTGTGTGTGTGTGTGTGTGTGTGTGTGTGTGTGTGTGTGTGTGTGCACAGGTCTAACACAGTAGCTCTATCATTTCCATACTGATCAAGTGCAATGCATACTTGCTACTGACATGTTTCATTTACAGAACAAACCCAGTCCAAGTGAGACAGCACCCTACAAAAACAAAGCTCTGAGAAAAACTACATAGTGATGTGGGGGTATGAATGTGACCAGGTGTGGGGAAAAGTGCAATCGGTCTGCTTTCAAACTGACAGCTCAGTCTCCCTGTTACTTCAGTCATCTTTTCACCCAGTCAAAAACTGCTTATCCAACAGACATGTGAGGAGAGTATTTTCACTTGTCAATCAGACGGCTTAATAGTCTTGAACCAGCTGGACAGGGGGGCACCTCATGCCCAGCGTCATGATGGGAGGGTGGGCCCAGATTGTGTGGCACTGGTGCAATGCCACTCAAGTGGCATGGCAAATGAGACAGCAAAAAAACAAAACAAAAAACAAAAAAGGCACCAGCTGCCGTGGTGAAGTAGAGTCATGTGGGATTTTCTGCCCCGACCAGCTCATACCCAGATTTGAGTTTGCCACAGGCTCAATTAGGAAGACTGGGACTAGACAGTCGAGTTTCATCCACTTAATGGATGCATCTCTGAGAGTGTTGCTCAAACTTCCTGACCAACACTGCAGTGTCTGTTTCTCTCGGGCTTGGCTGATACCAGGATATATCATGTAAGTAAGCACAGGGGATAGCCCTGTCATGCATCTCAGACCGGAATCAAAATCCGTAGCATCATCTTCATCATCCTCATTCTCACTGATCAGCATGAAAAAAAAGTCTCAGATTCTACTGTCCTTCATGCACAGTTCTCATACTGACCTCAGTTTCATATCCTCTACACATCTGTGGCCTTGGTTTGATTCTGTCAGGGTTATGGATATCGGTGGGTCTATGGGGGCTGTCACTGGATGAACATGGTGGCGCCCTCCTGAGAGAGCGCTCATTCACATCAGCTTCACTACTAAGCAATTACTGTTGTCAGTAGGGGGTTTAGTAAGGTGGTGTCCTGCTTATGCTGCATCAGAACAGGCGCCACTGAACACCACCGAAGTGACTCGGCAGCAGTGCAGTGTCTCCTCCTGTGGGTTGCCTCTTGGCGGCTTGACATTGACAGCTCCTTGTGGATTTCTGGTGCAGGAGCTGCGGCGCGCTGGTCCGGGCTGCATCTGTGGTCAGGGAGTCGGAATGAGCGGCATGGGTGCAGTGCCACTGGGGTGGCACAGAAGATGAGGGAAAAAAAAAAAAAAAAAAAAAGGCCAATTTATATACTGGGCACTGGAACAATGTACATATGTCGGTATGTGAATGTGAGTGTATGCGAGCGAGTGCACATGTGCGCCTGTACACGTGTGTATATATATATATATATGTATGTGTGTGTAAGTATGTGTGTGTGAGTGCGTGTGAATGTTGGGGTGGGAGCAGGCAAGGAAGAGTACGAATACATGGCATAATTGTTTATTTGTTGGATGGAAAAGATGCGCTAAGATAGTCTTTGATATTTTTGTAAACACCCAACGAAAAATAAAGCAATTAACATATTTTAAGTAAAATCACTGGTGGTCTTCTTGTATGTTAAATGAAATACAAAGATTTAACTCTACAGACAAAACTGTAACTCTGCATCCAGCACAATACTACTGGAAACAAGAATATACAGAAAACAAAACGGAAATACACACACACACACACACACACACACACACACTCAGAAAACCATAACATATATTTCACTTTTCAGCAAAAGCAAAAACAATAGTACTCACAAGTCCTGGTGGTTGATAGGTCTGCTTTCCAGGCAACCCATCAGCAAGGGAATCAACTCTGCTTGCTTCTCCACATCCATGCGAGGGAAGCCCATTTTGATGTACAGTATAGTGAAATTCTACAACAGATGATCATATTCTTTTTGACCTAGCTGACACAGACAGCCATATCAGGACTGCAACTAAACAAAATGATCATGATGAAAAACTGATGAACTTAATGGCATCACAATAACAAGAATCATGGTCAATATTTTTTGAAAACACACACAAAAAAAGCTAAACATCTGAATACACCCTACTGTTATGTGTAACATATATAAATACACACACATACAGCAGCAAATATACAAAACCGCAAATGCCTCTCATCACACACACACACACACACACACACACACACACACAAACAGCCACAGACACACACACACACACAAACACACACATACACACACACACACACACACACACAGCCACAAACAAAAAAACACACACACACACACACACACACACACACACACACACACACTCTCTCTTTCTCCCACCCCCTCCCTTCCTTCCTGTCTTTTCATGTTAGCTTCCAGCTCATTCACAAAAGCACACACAAACACTGCGTTGCACCCTGCCAGTCACTGATGAAGGCTTGCATCCAAAACAACCCCTAACGAAAAGGTACTGCAGTAAGTTTCCTCTTGCATATATATATATGTATGTCTATACACTGCAGTATCTTTACTCTAGGGTAGGATAACTTAAAAAAAAAATTACTATCCCACCAAATGAAAGCGACAAACACGTTACAAGTTTTATTCAATTTCGGCCTGCAGTCACCTCACTTTGCAACTACTCTAGAGCAGTGTGTTGGTATCACCTTTCACATAGCAACATGGTCAGGCTTTGACCATAATGTGAGCTGCACTAGGAGTGGCACTGTAGACTAGCAGTGTGTTGCTGTCAACCTTCACACAGTAACATGATTAGGCTTTGACCACAAGGTGAGCTGCACTAGGAGTGGCACGGTGGACTAACAATGTGTTGCTATCACCCTTCACACAGCAACATGATTAGCTTGGACCACAAGGTGAGCTGCTCTAGGAGTTGCACTGTGGACTAGCAGTATGTGAAGGTCAAGTTCTGAATAGTGATTGGCTAAGAGCAATAGTAGTACCTAGTGGTAATAGCCATGCAATGCAAAGGATTATATCAGTTACTCCAGTGACCACACCACCAGTGACAGCTGCACGGGAGAGCGGCAACAAACACTGGAAACATTATCATCCCTCACCTCCAGCACTATCTACATGGCACTCTCTCACAGTGTGGCCACCTCTCAGTAACTGATGTCATGCTTTCATTATGCACCTGCATGCAGCTCACAGCTTGTATGGCCACAGCCTAAATATGATTAACATATAGCTGTACCTTTTCTTTAACTTCTCCTCACTCTTTCCATTCCATTCACTTATAATATATGCATCATTTTCTTTTCATGAAACAGAAGCACCAAAAACAGAAATTCCAAACATCTGCAAAAATACAACTGAAACAGACATACGGAGATACAATCTAAAATCACCACACCATAGCTGCCTACCTGGAGAAGTCAAACTTTGGCACCAAAAAGATCAAGTAGGTAGCTTAACTTGAACTCAAGACTATAAAGCGTCAAAAGCATGTAGTTGCTAACACTTGCAGCGCCTTGTTTTCATTCTATTCTGCAGTATTGTGTTTACTATCCCTTTCTGAAGAAAGAAAACTGCCCACAAAGTCCAACATGATCGTAACAGATATTTGAAATTCGGGATTTTTTTTTTTTTTTTCACTGAATTCAATATTTCAGGAAAAATTGTTTTTTTTAAAAGGAAATTTCTTGTATGTTTTGGAGAACCAGATGCCAAGCCAAACAACAACAACAATAGCAACAACAGAGACACAAGAAAAATATGACAACAAAGGCAGATTACCACAAAAAGAATAGAAAAGGCAGACTAAATACAATAGATGATGTTTGGAAAAGATCTTTTTTTTCAACGAAAATTCCTGTATTGTTTCAAAGAACTAGGAGCTAAGCCAAAACGTATGAGAAAAACAAAAAACAAAAAAACAAAGAAACAGGAAAATATGATGACAACAGACATATTACGACACACAAAAGACTAGGGTAAATAGTACAGTTGAAAATTGTCGACAGTTACATATTTTCTAGAACAGAAAAACTCAAGTTCTTTAAAAGATGAGACTGGACATGGCTGTGTGTTGGCATGCCACTTCTAATTTTTTTTTTTTTAAAGCAGCCAACATCAACAGCTAACCTGTCCACAGTTTAGCTCCTTAACTGCCAGATGCAGCATTCTCACACATATCACTAAGATGTAGCAGGGAAAAAAATAAATAAATAAGTGAATGAAAAATAAGCAAAACTGAACAAAAGCTGACTGCATCAAACTTGTTTTGTGATTTTGTTACTCCCTGGGACTTCCTACTTTTAATTTGACCAGTAAGGACTAGCCGTGTTTTTTTTGTTTGTTTTTTTTTTTTCATCACTATTCACTCACTGTGACGAAAGGAGTCGCTCCCTTGTCTTGAAACAAGGACAGCAAGGCTTCCACAGGCAGCGGAATTTTACTGCGGCTCTTCAGTCGTTTGTTGACATGCACCAGCAGTTCCATCACCTGAAATAAACAAGCTTCGTTACAGTAATCCTGCAGTTTAAACTAACTTCACTTTACACTACAATAACTGAAAGTCCATCAGCAGTTTAGCAGAATGGATGAAGTTATTTTAAAGGATAATTTATCTTTTTTAAAAAGATCTTTTATTAGTTTCAACTCTTCAACCCTGCGATCCCGCAATACTCTGGTGCTGCTGAACAGCACCAAGGATCGGCACCTGAGTTATGCTCAGATGGCAGAACTGACATACTCAAAATGGTTTTTCCAAATTCTGCAACGAACAGCTACCACATTTGGCATAGTACAAAATAAAAGATTTGTTTACATCGTATTGAAGTTTGGAAGTCTATGAACATAAACTGAGCATGCAATTCACATTCAAACAAGGAATTATGTACAATTAATTGACAAGCGTTTGTCAAAGCATCTAAAGTCCAGAGATGCCTCTGATACACTGAGTTTTGTTTTGTTAAAAAGATCGTTTTAGTTTATCAAAGGATCATTAATCCCAAATGACATACCATAACAAATTTTAATTTGTTACAAAGAATAAATTTTCTTGTAACTCTGTGAAGTTTCTCACATCTTGGTGAAATAATTTTACAGATCTTAATTTTAACGGAAAAACCAGTTTTAATGTTTAAGTTTGCCAAAGCATCGAAAGTCTGAAAACATATCATATTTCATGAAAATGTAGTATCTTGGAACCTAATCATCAAACAATAGCAAGTGAATTTGTTTGCATCTTGGCAACACTGGTTGTAAAATATCAAAGTTCAAGTCAAGTATCCCTTCTGTTCAGAGAGATCAGCCCAACCTGGCCATGCAGGAGAGGCTGCCCAGGGCCCAAACTCCAATGGTTCATGATCATTATGCCCCATTCTGCCCATCCACGGTTACCACTTAAGTATTCATCTGCCCTACTCCATCCATCGATAATGACCCTCCATTTCCTTTTCATTTGCGCAGTTATTTTGGAAGCTTTGAATATTGAGACATTCTATCAAAACGCTGAGGCAAAACAAGCTTCCATTCACAGCACTTTGTTTCATGCCTGGAAAGCTTTTAATATAATTTTTTCATGCCAAGTGACTATAGCTACTGTACCAGAAGTAAAAAATGTCCCCTGAACATGACTGTCCCCTGAACATGACATTAAGCTGACCAAGTGCTGATGAAAGAGGGCTGGGAAAGCCGTAGTGACTGCACAGGTGTATCTATACTCACTTCAGACTTCAGTGGCAGTGCATCAGATAATCAAGAACTAAGGAGTTGGCAACATTATAGACTTGATTCTGGATTTTCCATTACCAGTATAAGTGACCACAATGGTCTTAATTATAAACAACATCAACAGAGAAACACACACACACACACACACACACACACACACACACACACACACACACACACACACACACACACACACCTTAAACTGCATTTATTATTCAATTTTAGACATGCAGTGTTCTGTAATTTTGTTAGAAAGATATATGAGTTTCAAAAACTAATTTTAAGTTAATTTTACAGACTGTGAAAATCAATTTCATAGTTTGGGGGATGTAACTAAAAAAAATTCAAAGCTCAATGGGTCAAAGAAAATCCATATTTTTCTGCTGGATCTAACTGAAACATGGACTGTGGTAAAATCTGTGCCACTAGTCTGACACAGCTGGACGTTTCAGGACTGACTTGGTTTGGGATTTCAGCCCTTTAACTACTAACCTGTCCCTCCATCATTTCCCCATATTAACCCACTGACCCCCGCTGGCCTGTCAAGGATGACTGTATGTTTCAACTCTGAAAAGGCTTGAATATAAGACACAGCTAATTTAACTGCTCAAACCCAATTCAGATGTCATGTTGCAATCTGTTTTGTACTGAGCCAAACAAAAAAAAAAAAAAAAACTCTACTTTTTTCCACTTTGCAATGAGTGCAAATGGCAAGAAGCCAGTCATTTGAAAAAAAAAAAAAAAACAGATAATTCTGCAAGCCTGGCGCCACTGAATTGGCACACATGTGCAGACTATGGAAGTGTGCATGAAACCGATTCAAATGTATGTGGCAACAAGTCACAATGAGTTGGTGGCTTTCAGTCAATCGACTTAAAAGTGGCCAAGATATGGTAATCGAAGTTGATGTTCAAAACAACATCTGGATCTTCAAAGAGCTGGTGAGTGACCTCTGTGGTCAGACACAAACATCAATAACACACAGACACATGTACATCAAACTACTTCCACTATTAAAATTGCTTTTTGTTTAACAAACTTAAGTGTGATTTAGGCTGGAATGGGAGAAAGGAGGTGCATTTCTTTTTATATCAGTACCCCAGTTTCATCAATTGATCTGATTATTTTTTTTTTTTACATTGGGAAGACTGGTTTCATATGTAGTCAAAGAAGCTGATTAATTAAAAGTGTAATGAGTGTGTAGTTCTACTTTTAATTTGATTGAAACCCTGATATGGCATCCGAGATCTGATAGGCTACAAACAACACATATGACTTTTGATAAGACAAGGCTTGGATTGACCACAAAGTCTATACATCCTATACAAGCTTTTTGATCATTCACTACCACACGAATGTCAACATACCATGGCCTACTCAAGTGCTAGGCACAGCTCTACATATTTGAGACCTTGTTGCAGACATGTGGCTCATAGTGAGCTCTTACGGAAAGAATATTGCTGAGCAGATTCAGCTGATTATCTTTCACTAGGATCAGTACCATACCTTCTTCCTTATAACCTCATCCGAACTATTGAGCTTGAGGAGCACTGGTGCAAGAAATTTTCCAAGTGCAGCTTCCAGCTGATCATCAGTTTCTGCAGACCCAATCCGCAGAAACACACGTTCCACCAACACTGAAAGCATAGTAGGTAAATTCCATCCAGAAATCTTACAGATAGCAACTATGCACCAAAGTTAGAACCTGTTAGATTCAAAGTGAGGCTATGACACTGTTAAGTGTAATCTGAGTGACAATCTGAAAAGCACCTCAGAGACACAGTCTGATGTAACCTGAAAGACAGTCTGATGTAACCTGAAAGACAGTCTGATGTAGCCTGAAAGACAGTCTGATGTAGCCTGAAAGACTGTCTGATGTAACCTGAAAGACAGTCTGAAAGACAGTCTGAGTAGCCTGAAAGACAGTCTGATGTAGCCTGAAAGACAGTCTGATGTAGCCTGAAAGACAGTCTGATGTAGCCTGAAAGACTGTCTGATGTAGCCTGAAAGACAGTCTGATGTAGCCTGAAAGACAGTCTATTGTAACGTGAAAGACAGTCTGATGTTGCCTGAAAGACAGTCTGATGTAGCCTGAAAGACAGTCTGTTGTAACCTGAGTCAAACAGTCTGATGTAGCCTGAAAGACCGTCTGATGTAGCCTGAAAGACTGTCTGATGTAGCCTGAAAGACAGTCTGATGTAGCCTGAAAGACAGTCTATTGTAACGTGAAAGACAGTCTGATGTAGCCTGAAAGACAGTCTGATGTAGCCTGAAAGACAGTCTGTTGTAACCTGAGTCAAACAGTCTGATGTAGCCTGAAAGACCGTCTGATGTCCTGAAAGACAGTCTGATGTTGCCTGAAAGACAGTCTGACGCAGCCTGAAAGACAGTCTGATATAACCTGAAAGACAGTATGATGTAGCCTGAAAGACAATCTGATGCAACTACGTAACCTGAAAGACAGTCTGATGTAATCTGAAAGACAGTCTGATGTAGTCTAAAAGACAATCTGATGTAGCCTGAAAGCCTGAAAGACAGTCTGATGTAGCCTGAAAGACAGTCTGATGTAGCATGAAAGACAGTCTGATGTAGCCTGAAAGACAGTCTGATGTAGCATGAAAGACAGTCTGATGTAGCCTAAAAGACAGTCTGATGTAGCCTAAAAGACAGTCTGATGTAACCTGACAGTCTGATGTAGCCTGAAAGACAGTCTGATGTAGCCTGAAAGACAGTCTGATGTAACCTGAGACACAGTTTGATGTAACCTGAAAGACAGTCTGATGTAACCTGAGAGACACAGTTTGATGTAACCTGAAAGACAGTCTGATTGAGTGACACAGAATAACAAAAACATGGGTGACAATATCTGAAGTATCTCGATTAACATAGATATAACCTGAATGACACAGTATGACAAAACCTGAGTGTCACAGTCTGGTGTAACCTGAGTGACATAATATGATGTAGCCTGAGTGGCACAATTTTATGTAACCTGAGTGACTCTTTAGTTACAAGCTTTCAATCCGTAAAAAAAATAAATAGGCAAACAAAAAACATTTTGATGCATTTCAGTTCTATATCTTTTACCAGCAACCATCCACTTTGCTCTTTTGTTTGGGGTAATTTTCTTCTTGCAAACTGATATCTGAGTAGCAAATGTCCTATCAATCTTGAAGTAGGTATGTGTTCCAAGCTTTTGAATTTTCAGATTAAACACAAGGATCAACATCTAATCATCTTTAAAGGTCTACTTTAGAGATTTCGATAATTTGTTAAAAACAGGTCTACATGTCATATAACTACAGTATGGTATTCATTTGTTTTTCTAAATCGCCAGAAAAAATTTAATAGATGAAAAAACTGCTTTTGCACACCTGTTCAAACCCTGAGGACCGAAAACCGTGACGTCACTTGATGGTGTGGCCGTCAGCCACGACCTACATAACATGGCAACGCCAAGTGAAATCAACATGAATTGCGATCCCCCACAGCCTAAAAAGTCACGAGGGGGTGGCAGATCTTGTGCTGTGGGCGAGTGCAGCAGCTCAACAGGAGACGGATATTCTTTGCACACATTCTATTTGATCCAGATACTCGAAAGAAAGTGGATTCGGTTCGTGCAAACATGCCGGGCCGCTAAGTTCTTTTTACCACATCAGTTCCAGCTGGACCACGTCATTACAACCCAGCCCTTCACCATTAAATGGCAAAAACGTTTACATCAAAGTAGGATCAATCTCCACCAGCACTGGACCAGTCTGTGTCACGGCAGGGACATGCTACATTAGTACAGTACTAGCCAAAAGTCAGTGTGAGACACAGCTTCTGAACCACTTGTCCTGTATGTAATAGGCCAACTATAGTAATACAGCAGCCTGTCACTGCTCATCTTAGGTGATGTCAGTATGTTCTCTCTTTTGTTCATTTGGGCATAATCATATAGAAGTATTAGTAACAGTTGTAGTCCTTAACAAGGAACTGGCCCAGGCCTAAACCTTGCAGCTTATATTATTCAAAATCACTTGGCTTAAAATCCTTTCTAAATGCTACTGTACTCTTTCCTCAAAATTTAATATCATATCTTTCAGAAGATATCCTTCATTCAAGTTACGTTTTTATTTGTCAAGCATTCTACACTCTCTATTTGTTTATCTTTCCTTGACCTGAAATGGACAATGTCAGCCTGTTTGGTTCAATGGTTCACAAAGTGAGTGAGTGTGTGTGTGTGTGTGTGTGTGTGTGTGTGTGTGTGTGTGTGTGTGTGTATGTGTGAGAGAGTGAAAGAGAGAGAGAGAGAGAGTGAGTGTGTGTGTGTGTGTGTGTGTATGTGTGTGTGTGTGTGCATGCACTTTATTATTCTGTTTCTAGTTATATTCTATTGTGGTTCACTCATGCTACATTTTCTTCCTTTCAGACTGTTACAGTGTGTGTGTGTGTGTGTGTGTGTGTGTGTGTAACTTGACTTGCACCTCAGCTACTGTCAGGCAGTGTTGCTGCTAGGCAAGAAACCACGAGAAACGGTGCTTGCAATACTGTGTAATTTCAGTCTCTCCGTGCTGTATTGCACTGAACAATATCTGATATGTGATAAACACACAAAATCTGTTAAATCCATTATATGTTCTAATCGAATTACGTCTGCACTATTCAGACGACGTAGACGTTCGGTTCAGTTCATCATCTTTGAGCTTATTGATTAAAATGACGTGTTTTTATGCTTGGTCTCAAAAATTCATAAGGCCAACAATGTAAAATCGCTACAGATTATTTAATAACCTCGTCTCGTTTGTCTTATATTAGTGCGTTTCCGGAAAGAAATACAAAATGGGGGCTTTATTTACCGTTCTCATCTTGCGCAGTTGAAGAAGCCATTTTGACAATGATGACGCCGATTTGGTCGCTAGATTTTCCCGGCAGATGCAGCAAAAATAGGATCGGGCCGAAAACGAATCTTACTCGTCCGTTTCAGTTTCAGTTTCATCAAGGAGGCGTCACCGCGTGCGGACAGGTCATATACACTACACCACATCCGCTAAGTTTTGAAACCACACTATGCATATGCATGATTTTAAGCTGTTGCGTATGTATAATAAACGCTCACCAAATAGATCAGAATATTCACAATACCATTCTTAAAGAAACTAATGCTGCAAAATATTTAGGCGTGATTATAGATAGTCGTCTCAAACGGAAAGAACATTACAATTCAGTATGTAAGAAAGCAAACAACATCTTAGCTTTCTTATACAGGAACATCAACGACTGCCCCCAAAAAGTTAAGGACGACTGCTATAAAACACTGGTTAGACCAGTACTGGAATATGGTTGCTCAGTCTGGGATCCTTACAATCTAATTGATAACCTCGAAAAGATTCAGAAGAGAGCAGCACGGTTTTGTAACAGGGAACCATATCAGAGAGAAAGGGAATACTAGGAAGAACATGAGGAAATTAGAATGGAAACCCTTAGAAGAGAGAAGAGCCTTTATTAAACTTAATACCTTCATCAAAGGCAGAGCTAAACTAACTGCATGATATCCCAAAGGAACAACTAGTATTTAATAAAAGTAGCACCAGGAGTGCTGATCAATCTTATACCATACCTGCATCAAATATTGACAGCCATTTACATTCATTTTATCCCAGTTCTGTAAGGCTGTTGAACTCACTGCCGGGTGCCATCACGATTGCCACAAATGCAGTCTCTTTTAAAAATCAAATTTTGATAAGACAATCCTGAGATCTGCATATTGAATGACTTGTCTATTTTAACTTCCCTATATATTTTATGGTTACCTAGGCCTTAACCCAGCCATAACCTTTTAACCTTTTAAATTTCATGTGCGACCCCTTGTTGCCAAATTTTGCTCCAGGGGTCAACAGGCTGAATCGCATTTTCTTTTTTTAACATGCGCGCTGGTGATCTACTCAATTTTGAGTGAACCAGTATTTTAGGAAGAAGAAGAAGAAGAATTAGTGACTAAGATGAGAGAATTGAAGAAAAGGATCTCGTGGCTGCGACTTCGCAGATGTCTGACCTAGGCATTAGCCCAATGCGCTGGTCAGACCTTGAGTGCCTACCTAACATTGGTTGTCTGTTTTTGTTTGTTTCTTTGTTTCTTCTTTCTTTCTTTTTTTTTTTCTTTTTTTTTTTTTTTTTTTTTTTTTTTTTTTTAACTCATCGTGGTTGCAGACCTCGTGGATACAGTAGCTATTGGATTTGGGAGGGGGGGGGGGGGGGGGGGAGATTATGGACTAACGAGCGAAAAACAAACTTTCCCTGTTCATATTTTCGCTGGTTAGGATTATGTCTGAGAAAAGAAGAGAAAAAAAAAACTGATCAAAGAGGGAGATTTGGGGGGGGGGGGGGGGGGGGTTGAGAGGAGGGTGTGTGGGGGAGGGAGAGAAAGAATGCGTGCGCGTGTGTGTGTGTGTGTGTGTGTGTGTGTGTGTGTGTGTGTGTGTGTGTGTGTGTGTGTGTGTGAGTGTGTCTGTGTGTGTCTGTGTGTGCGCGCGCGCGTGTGTGTGCGTGCGCGCGTGTGTGTGTGTGCGCGCGCGCGCGCGCGTGTGTGTGTGTGTGTTGTGTGTGTGTGTGTGTGTGTGTGTGTGTGTGTGTGTGTGTGTGTGTGTGTGTGTGTGTGTGTGTGTGCGTACGCGAGCATACGTATCTGTATGCATGTGTGTGTGTGTGTGTGCACTCTCACACGCACAGTGTCATACGTTTGCGCTTGAAGTAAACGCTCTCACCTATTCGAACAGGCCAACAGTCCTCACTAATGTCGGTTGCTTTCGATTGTGATTGATTGCGTTCGTTTCCGAGCAATATAAAAACTTCATTGCCAACTGGAATGTGACTCTGGGGCCATCTAATTATGTCGTTACTATGGTGACATATAACACACACAAAAATGAACCAGAAGGAAATGGAAAGTTAGAAGAGAAAGAACAGGAAGAAGAGAAAGAACAGGAAGAAGAGAAAGAACAGGAAGAAGAGGAAAACAGGAAGAAGAGGAATCCGGGAAGAAGAGGAAAATCGGAGCAGGTGATGACGAAAGAGAGAAGGGAGGTAAACAAGAAAGAAAGAAACAAAAGAGAAGAGATGGGGTAAGGGAGAAAGAAACAGTCATGGAGAACAAAGGAAAGAGAGAGAGAGAAAAGAGAGAGAAAGAAGAAGAAAAAAAAGTAGGTAAAAGACGTCGCACACTGGATCACATTTTTTTGCACATAATTATACTTTAGAAGATGTCAGCGACGGAAACAACAATATTGTGTGTGTGTGTGTATGTGTGTGTGTGTGTGTGTGTGTGTGTGTGTGTGTGTGTGTGTGTGTGTGTGTGTGTGTGTGTGTGTGTGTGTGTGTGTGTGCGTGTGTGTGTGTGTGTGTGTGTGTGTGTGTGTGAGAGAGACACAGAGAGAGAGGAGAGAGAGAGAGAGAGAGAGAGAGAGAGAGAGATCTGTGCGCGTGCCCACAATTGAGTGCCTTTGTGTATGTAAAATATGTGTTGTGTGTATGAAAATACTTGTTTACAACGGTAAAATAAAAAAAAAAGTTCTAATTGAAACAATAATTCACCGAGCCATTTTCAAGGGATGAGCAACTTGAGGAGTACACTGTTCCATCTGTTGATACAGAAC
>JADBJO010013355.1:0-2500 GCA_016801955.1 Conus betulinus | reverse complement strand
CGACACCTAGTTGCCGAAACGTGGAGAACAACAAAGACCATATCCAAGAAAATACAGACATGCATTAACGGCTGCCTCCGACAGATACTTCATATCCACTGGCCAGACACCATCAGGAATGTGGAACTGTGGGAGCGGACACATCAACTCCCTGCGGAGAAAGAAAGAGGTGAAGAACAGGAAATGGTGTTGGATAGGCCACACACTGAGGAAGCCCATCGACTACATTACGCGACATGCTCTGTGCTGGAACCCACAGGGACAGAGGAGAAGGGGAAGACCTAGGAATTCATGGAGGAGAGACTTGGATGCAGAGAGGAGGAGAGCGGGATCCGCCTGGAGAGAATTGGAAACGGCAGCCCAGGACAGGGCGCGCTGGCGGATTGTTGTTGATGGCCTTGGCTCCAGTGGGAGCTGATGGCTTGAACAAACGAACGACACCTAGTGGCAGACCGGCTGTGCACTTTCAGGCTCCAGTTCACTGAGAAAAGAGGTGGAGAGAGGGTGGCTCTGACACCTAACCAATCATCATGAACTGACACTGACCGTCCAGAAGACTGACCAAACCAGAACTCAAAGGGTGGCAGTAGAATTACAGATATCGTAATGCACAGTTTGGCTCACAGGCTGAGGATCTGTTCACCTCTATTTACTGTTCTTTTCATCCACAGGACCTGCTGCAGCAACTACCTCATCAACTTCACCAGTGGCGCTCAACAACACATAGTCCATCGACAAAAGGCTGACGAGCGCATGTGCACGCAAGCGTCTGACACACACGCGCAGAGAGAGAGAGAGAGAGAGAGAGAGAGAGAGAGAGAGAGGAGAGAGAGAGAGAGAGAGAGAGAGAGAGATTTTGACATTTAGAAATCTTACTCTAATTAGCTTGAAAGCCCTGGTGACAGGAGATACAGAAATTGAATTGATTTGAATTTAGTTACAAAAACGTAGAAATAGAATATGCATCATGCACGCACGCACGCACGCACACACGCACACACTATCATGTTTCTACCTATCAACATGTCCATGCAAATGTAACATCAATTAGTATTTTGTCTCATTGTTTAAAGCTTATACCCCATATGTTTTTTTTTTTTAAATTGGTAAGCACAAAAAAAACCCACCTCACGCCATAACAAACTTTCACACATCAAGCATGTTCTTCTTCCGCAGCGATCCTGCCTCCGCTATGTGCTTTGCAAAGACTCGACGATATCATAACTCTCAGAAGTTAATCTTACGATTATATTCTTCCTCTCTGCTTCTGTAGTCTCAAACAATATATTGTTTTTCCTCTATTCATCGTAGCCCCTGTGACAGAAAATGAAATGGTTCTCATCCTCTGGAGCATGACCACACGTAGGACAGGAGGATTCTATGGAGGCATATGTACTGAACCACATTTTATTTGCATGTAGACCGACAGTTCTCAATCCGAGCCTGGCAAAATAGATTCTTTGTCGTCTCTTCGTAACGACTGAAATGTCTATCTCTGTTTGAAATTGTTGATTTAAACGATAAGGACCAGTTATATTTGTCACTACTTTCCATTTTCCCATGCCAGTTTTGTTTATATGACGCTATAAATCCATCTTTAAATTCTGATATACAACCATATTCGCAGCTTACTCCCTGGCATATCCAAACAATTCCAAATCCATGTTCCCGTTTAAGATTTCTTGATTTGAAAAACAAATTCCGTTTACCCTCCTCTTCTTGCATCAACAGCATTTCATACGCCTGTCTACACAATCTCGACACTGATAATTTGGTTATTTTTATCCTATATTTCATACATTTATAAATTGATATGAATACCTGCCTGAGTCACCATACAAATCATATTTGACGAATGGTATGGCACTTCAATGAAACGCGTCATACCAAACATGTGAACTTTTTCCAATTTGTGATTAAAAGGAAGTACCCAAACCTCTGCTGCATGGATTTAAAACCGGTTCTATCTGAGTTCTTTTTTGTTTTTTTGTTTTGTTTTTTTTTTTTTTGTTTTTATTTGATCCGACAGAACCTAACTTAAACAGATTTGAGAAATTTCATAACCCCTTTTGTTCCCCTTTTCTGTTTGGTTCATCCCATGCAGACATCAAACTTAGTCTCGTGTGTGAATAACATTCCAAGATATTTATCAGAATTAGTTACGATAATTTCCTTATCTCCATCTAACCATTTTTCATGTGACCTCCATCGCGAAAAATCATGACACTGGTCTTTTTCACATTCGCTGTTAACTGCGGCTTATCGGCTTCCCGTTCCAGTAAACTTTAACTGATCTAGAAGTCTAATGGGGATATCTGGCAAAAGAATTATGTCATCTGCAAACAACATGAAGAGCGATTCGATTACTCTGGGAATCATCTGAATATCGGGTCTTCCTCTTTTCTATACTTCAATGGCCAGGTCGCTTATAGAAAACGAAAAGAACTGGGGACAAGGGAGGAAGCCCTGTTCGATACTTCTTGGACACTGAGAAAAATCC